>JAQGAZ010003015.1:0-13818 GCA_034692225.1 Polydesmus complanatus
TCCACACTCCAACGTCATAAGCATTAGAGTTAAGGATAAGAACGAGGTAAAAAGCTAAACCGCAATCTCTCTATTATGTCATTACCGTATGTAAAATAAATAGACGATTCTCAAACTTTTTACTAGTACATGTAGGCTACATCATACTTTTTAAAATGGCAATCGAATGCGATTCCTTCAGTAAGTCTTAAATTGAATTTTTTCTCAAAATTTTTTTTTTTTAACTGCTCCTAATATAACTTTCGTTTTGTCTGAAAAATGGATAAAAGCGTAAGATAGAGTTCACAGAAGCGCCGAGTTTGCATATGCGACAATTGACATTTTTATTATTATTTATTTATTCTTGGTATTCTTGGTAGTTTTAATTTTAAAATATTAAAAATACTAAATGCCATACTTTTGACGACCACCAAAAATAAAATACAGTACATGTATTGTATCAGAAGGTTACGTCCTATACTTTGGGAAATTACGGGATTATCGACTAAATAACATTTTTATGTTTTAGAAATAATCTAGACATGCTTCTGTAATTACATTATTAAATGTTTTTACTCAGTAAAAAGAATGCAATTCGAAACTGTTATTAAAATATTTAATACCCTGGATTGTGTGTCACTTGGTTATGCTGGTGTTTTTCACTCAAATTTGTCAGTTTAAGAATTGAGTCAAATTTGTTTATGAAGGGAATGTTATAAAAGGTTTTTAGCACATTAATTTTAGTTTAAACGTGATTATTATTATTAACTTATATGGCATATAATTATGTAAATGATTATTAATAGTAATTTATTTTATTATTATCGTGCTAAAATTTTATTTTTTTTTGTATTTTCAGATTATTTGTTGGCGGGAATTTTAATCATCAGTACAGTACATATACTGTTGTTCGCGCACGGAACATTAATATGTTGTTTAATTTTAAAATCGCGTAAATTCCAGTTTGATCATAATAAGACAAAGTTGTGTATTACGTGTGTGGTTTCTTTTCCTATTTGAGAAATCATTTTCAAGAAGAAAAAAAGGTGAGTTCTAATTTTTAATTTTTTTTTATTATTATGTAATTTACCCATGCAAGAGCATAACTACAATCGTTAAATTCGGTAAATTTTGATCTGAAAATGTAAGCCTCATATTAGCGCTTGACAGTTTATTGTTTCTCCGTACGTTCTTTGAATTACCGTATTTATAATGACTTTAAATGAGACTTTTTTTTTGATAAGGGAAGAGAAATAAATAAGGCGGAGGAGGAAGGAATATAGCATTTCCGTAAAGATCAAGTGATAAAATATTAAAAAGACGTTTAACAGGTGGTGACAATTGAATTCTTAAATGCCGTAAATCGGGGTCGAGAGTGACTTGGGAGATGGTGAAAAGCATTTGCTTCGGTTAATGCTTTTTAGACGCTTTTAATGGCTTTTGCTCCGTGCTAAAACACGTTGTACATTCTAAATTCTTATTTGACTTCAATTTAAATTTAACTGCATATTCAAACAGATGACTCGTTTTTTTTTTTTAAGCTTCACTTTCGATTGTTCTCTCTTAGTTGATCGCGAGAGAGCGCTGTAGGCGTTGCTTACATTTGCCACTCTAATGGAATTCACGGATCGTATATTAATTCCGTCTTTTATATATATAAAAAAAAACTCACGTGCGATGAAGGGAGGAGGGTGGGGGGTGACTTTATCTCATCACCGTCGCTGAATTATTCAGACGAGTAAAAAAAAGAGTGCGAAATTTGATTTTGGAATATGTCGAAATGCAATGTTGCGTGTGTGAATGGGAAAAAGTTGAGTGAATATTTAAGGGACCGAGAAAAACAGCGTACCGTAAGAGTTTTTGGTCTTTGCGTTGGAAATGTCGATGTCAAAAAGTTTTTTTTTTTTATTTATTTACTTACTTATTTTTTGTGAGGGCTCTATGGGGATTCAAATTTGTCGATTTTATGTTGGATTAGAATTCGGTTTCCTTTTAAATAAAAGAAGGCAGGTGGGTGGTGGGGATGCTCTTCACAACAAGTGACGTTTGGTAATTTGCACAAATTTAGCGCTTCTTATTTTGAAGGTTTGAAGGTGTGTGTGTGTACCCGAACGGAAGATATAAAAAGCAGGTACGATTGTTAAAAAAAAAAAAAGTTTGAGGTAGGAAAATTGCGGATAAATGAAGCTGAAGAATGTGAAATTAATTTATTAGATGAGGATGGATGTTTTAAAGCCAAACACTTTGGTTACCGGTACAGTAACTTCAAACGCTCACGCTTGATTGAGAATACATTGAAACAGAATTTAAAAAAAAGCTATAAATCTCAATAGACTAGGTGTTTAACGAAGCCAATTAAATCGCAATTAGTTTCGATTTTGCTCTATTAAATTTTGTTTATAATTATCAAGATAATTAAAAAGCTAAGTGAGAGTTATTGCGGTTGGTGAGCTATACATTTAAAAGAAAACTTTACTAATTTTTTAATTGTATCTACTTTTTTTACGGTACCGTACAAAAAGTAAAAAAAAAAGAAAAAATAACAGAAAAGTTTGCTTTAAACCATATCGAGAACACAAGAAACACTGCATCAAGAAAGTAAACATGCACGACCTTTGAAGAATAATAATACTGTACATGTACGAGTTGTTATCAACTTTATGTGGCATAGCAACTGTTCGGTTGTAGAGCTGAAAATAAAGTTATGATTGAGTTACCGTATATATTTTTCCTTCGCCAAATAATTTAAATCCGAGAATCTCATATCGGCATGTACTAAGTAATGATTGCTATCTGACTGATGAAGAAATAGATTACTCATTATTACTAAAGTTAGTAATAGAACATGCTACACAGCCAGTAACTAGAAGGCAAGTTAGATAGATTAACGTGTTCTTCGGTAGTATAGTGGTGAGTATCCCCGCCTGTCACGCGGGAGACCGGGGTTCGATTCCCCGCCGGAGAGATTTTTTTTCCCCTCTTGTTTAAATACATGTAGTTCTTAACCCCGGTCTCCCACGTGACAGGCGGGGATACAGTACTACTGAAGACACATTTTATTTTAATGATTCCGTGACAATATTGATGAGACTATTTACTTTTTCTATGCTACATAAGCTATTTTAATTAGTTGATAATATTACATGAATATTATAGGAGTATTAATTATACTGTATTGAACTTGTAATTATAAAGTTAAAACTTTATGGAAATTATTAAACGGCTCTGTGTTTATTTGCCATTTTGCGATAAAACAAAAATGGCAATAGAGTAGCCAATAAGAAAACATTCTACTGAAAGAGCCAATATAATACGATTTTATTTTAACAATTAAAAAATGTTTCTTCCTTACCGGTGAACTTGGCAGCGTGGTCATGATTATCTTCGTCTGTCGTGCGGATGAAGTGAGGTTTTTTACCGACTCGATTTTGGTTTTTGTTTGTAGTTTTTAAACATTCGTGCTGTGCTGTTTTTTTTTCAAAAAGTTGTAAAAGGATGACCTGTGCAGTATTTAATATTGTTGACATTGAATATGATATGCATTTTATAAAATTCTATCTGAAAAATTTTTTTTTGTTTTAAAGTTATCGGATTTAACGAATTTAAGTTGTAAATCTGATAACTAGATTTATCATTTTTATGCTTATCACTTATTCAGATATTTTGCAATTGTAGAAATTTAATCTCAATTTTTTTTATCGTTTTCTACTTTTCTTCATTCATTTTATAACGTCTCGCTAAAATTACTAGTGGAAAAAGAAATTTGAAATTCTTCAACATTTTACGACGCAATTCCGAGATTTATTGTGTTGTAACAAAGTTTGTTTTTGGCAACGAAATAAAAAAAAAAAGGAATTTTTGGTACGCGCTTTATTTTATGCCAATCTTTGTAATTGGTCCTTTTTGTATAGTTTATGTAGTGGCGGGACGACGTATAACACGCTCGTAATTTTGTTTAGGGCTTCTCTTTTTAGGTTTTACATACAAAGAGAGCCTTTTTATTTTTTCATGCTCGCATAATATAGATCTCGGTTGCGCATAAGATCTATATGGAAAGTAGAAGAAAAAGCGTTGTGAATTCACGATGGTCCTATTGGGAAATATGGGTTGAGATATGTATGTGTGCATGAGACTGACGGTGAGGGAAAAGTAAGCAAATGCGGTGAATTGGGTAGGCAGGGATGTAGTTAAAACGCGCCCCCCACCCGTGCAAATGTCTCACTTTTTTGATCTTTTAAGGTTTGAGAGGTGGAGTGCCGGAGTGGTTGGAATTCCAAATTCACTGAGTTGAGGGAAAGATATACGGTGTATAGTGTATGACCCTTTTTAAATCTCTTAGGCATCCTCAAAACACTTTTTTTTTTCTTTTTTTCTCGGATGGATCCACATAAAAATTTTTCACATAAATTTTCCCGTTTCCATCAATTTTTCTTTGGTGAGGAAAATAAGAAATTGACTACTTTGTTAGAAATTTCGTAGATTTTTCTTCTATCTTTTGTGGTAAACTATCGGAAATTTTACTCGGAGATAAAAATCTTCCAAGTGTAAAAAAAACAAAAGTAATGAGGACAAAAGGTTTTATTCTGTTTTGGCAAAGGTTTTTTTTTTTTTAAAAAAAAAATTAGCAAAAAAAAAAAAAAAAAGGTTGAAGATCAATAAAACTTAAAAGTTATTTGATTAAATTAATTGGTAAAAAATAAATTTAATTTTTAAAGTGTAATATCAACATTAAATTTTGAAGCAGGTGAAAATTGAAAGCTAAACAAGTATTTTTATAATTTTTTTTAAAGAAAAATTTAAAGTCTTATAAGTTTTAGACACGAAAAGGACAAAAATTTATTATGTTAAGAAATTTAATTACAATTCGGATAGTAAAAGTTTGGATTCTTGGAATCATTCGGTATATTAAATGAGTACCGTACGATTTTTTTTATTAATTAATTATTGCCGGTACCGTAATTATTATTATTTTTTTAAATGAAATTTTTAGGCAAATTAAACTTGAAATTTTTTAATTTATAACTAAGAAGTTACCGTAGTGTTTTAAATTTTGCTATTTTATTTTTTGCAAATTATTATTTTAGAATGTAAATAGATTTGTATAGCCTTTGCGATGAGCTTGACTAGGACCGCGTTCGATAAGGCTTACGAAATTCTTACTAAATTTCTGGTTTTCTTAGTGAAGACGAAAAACAAGCAGATTTTTTTCTACAATATTTATTTTGATTTTAATAAAAATGCATTTTTTTTTTCTAATAAATTGCTCGTACTTAGCTTATGTTTTCATAGCACTATTGTACTTTAAAAACAGTAAATTAAACGCATATGGGCTTTTTTTTTGTTGTAAATTTTTATTAATTAACCTAAGAGCTATGATTGGCTCGTTAATTTATTTGAAGTTGTAATTTTTCCGAAAGATTTATTTTGCAATTTTATTCGAGTAAACAAATTGATTAAAATTTATCACAGAGTAAATAGTAAGTGTTACTAAGCGAGCAATCAATTAGCAATGCCTCTCGCTGTAGCTTAAAAAGCGGCGCATTTATCCATAGAAGCGGCGAATTTTATTATTTGAAGTGGGAGGAGGTCCTCTGGAATTGCGAGGGGGGGATTTTGAAATGGACATGTCAAGTCGTTCGAGCGGCTTTAGTAAACGAAGTGTTTATTTGAAGAAAATCGAACGACTCCTGAGGGTGATTTTACTAAAGACCATTGGCCAAGGTTGAGGTCTATTGATTACACACTGCTAAGCGTCTAGAGACTGGTGTCCAGACGTTTCAAGAGTAAAATTATTATTGTATGCATGTTTATTCCCCCGTCCCCGCGCACATCGTGTCCATTCGACCAACTGCCCCTCATCTAACGTTACCTGCATTACTCGCAAGGACTTTACGCATAATAAAAACAGGGCTTTCTATGTCCAAGTAGGAATGTTATTAGTACACATGTAGGCCTACGCTTTCTGTGAAATGTCGATACAACAAAGTTTAAATCGATTTTATTTTTTTTTTCGTTGCTTTAATATTTTGTCACTGTACATCGAAAATTAACTAAGTTCTTAATCAGAAATTGTATTAATTATATTAAATAAACGAAATCAACAACACTTTTAATAACGAGTGTGCGTTATTAAAGGACGTTTAGAGTTTCGTAAAGGACTTTTAAGAATTTCGTAAAGGTCTTTTAGAGTTTTATAAAGGACTTTTAGAGTTTCATAAAGGACTTTTAGAGTTTTGTAGTGGACTTTTGAGTTTCGTAAAGGAATTTTAGAGTAAAAAAGTTTTTTAAAAAATCTGTAATTCAAATACAGCATTAAAAAATTATCGGTCACATTTTATTTAACTGGACCTAAAATATATTGGTAAATTGAATACCGTGCCGGTACTGTATTTTTTTCGATTTTGTTGTGCAGATTGTTACAAGTTTGTTGTATCGACATTTTAGTGTAGGTACAAAGGAAGAGAATTTGTAAGAGTAAGATTTTCTCATCCTTTTTTTTTATTTTCGTAGAAAAAAATAAATTATAGCCTCAATTTGAGTTTGACGGAAAACTGCATCACATTTGTTTTTTTGCTTTCTCTCTTTTTTTTTTCCATCTTTATACAAACATTTTGCTCATCCTCGTTTCCCTCCTCCCTTTCCACATTCTCATTCATTTTTCTCCACTTTCATCTTTTTTCATCCGTCTTTCTCTCTCCCCGCATGCGGGAGGAAATTATTCCCAGGTGGAGCGGGAGAGAGTGCATCGATATGACAAATAAGGACCCAGCGCCCCGTGAAGTTTCGCTTGGAAAGGCAGTGTTGTTTTTGTTTCATCGAGAGTGCAGAGGGGAAAGCTAAGGGGGGAGGAACTTACTAACTACATGTAGCGCATAAAATCCGATGAAAAAGTAATGGGAAAAACGAGGAGACTTCAGGATGAGCTTGACTTTTTTTTTTATTTTTATGGAGATGAATGCTAGGTTGAATTCCCAAAAAAAAGTTGGAATAGACTCGAGAATACGATTTTTAGTCATTTATTTTTTTAAAGTTGTAAACGTTTTTGAAAGTTTATTTAAGGTGGCGATTAAAATTTTTGTTGGCGTCGGTCAACGTACGAGTAGAATATTTTAATCGTACGTCATAAATTTTGATAAATTATTCAAAACGCAGCATTGTAATTACGTTTATTATCTAGAATGACAAAGTCGAAAGCTAAAATGGAGCAAAATTCGGGATTATTTTTGGTAAGCGTCGACCATGTTACTAACAGTTAAATTTATTAAACCTTAAAAATTTAACTCCTCCGCGGAATAAAGTAATTTTTAAAAATTTCGAGTAGATTATAATACAATATTATGGGTGTCCACATATTTGTTAATTGATTTCAGTATTATCGTCACTATGACAATATTTCCAAAATCAGTAATGCATGTACCGGAGTTTTTTTTTTTTACAAGGAAAATGTTCAATAATGATTTAATAATTTTAAAAAAATAATGTTTAAAGGTTTAATTTTGTTTACCAATTTTATTAGTACAGTACACTGTATTTATCAAATTTCTTTTTTTAAATTTTTGTTACCTGTATCATCGCTAACTTTTTATTACAATTATGTCAATTTTGGATTGAATTTACCTGGCCGACGAACATCAAACAAAATTATACTATGGACAAATTGAAAGGTAAATGTTGTCTATATCCGATCCGCCATCATTAATTTTACTTAAGAAGTACGTCAAATTCGTTATTGATCGGATGTAAATAAATTCAGTGAAAATATTTAAATAGATTCCAACGAATTTACTTTTATCTGTTTGAATTTTAAAAGCAGTTTTAAAAGAAAAATGTTTAAAAAAAAATATATATATTATTTAGTTGACCGGTGTTTGTAGGGTCAATCAGAAGATTTATTCTGTGGTCCAAGGTTCAAGCAGATGTGACTTAGATAATATATAAAGATTTGTGTCCAGTACGAAATGAGTTTGTCCAATGAGAATTCAATAGACATTGGTCATCAACGTTATAGATATAAAATCCAGTATATCAACGTCTGGGCTTCGATCTTTCTTTATACAGATAAAATATCGAAAAGTGAGTGGGGAGGAGAGGGATAAGAGTGAATTATGATGAAAGCGCACTCTATCGGACACTCCATTAATCTTTGTTGTCACCTGTGGGTTGCCTCCGGGCTCTAGTGGCTCCCTCTCTGGTGATTCATGGTTGACCCCATCCGTCCAATCTAATCAGTTGTACTTGGCCATCGCACGCACTCCAACTTTGGAATTATTGCAGCCTCTTTCATACAAATGCCAACCGAAATGAAACGCCTCACGTTTTGGATCTAAATGTAGAAGATGAAGGAAAGAAGAAAAAAAAAAAAGGAAAATAATTAATGGATCGATTATATCGAAGAAGAATTACTGCAAGTTTTTTTTTTAGGTGGAAGGGGGGAGAATTCGATTTCTCCCAAAACACGCGGCAGTCGTAACTTATAACCTCTCACATGACCTGAAACATATTAATACAGTAATTATTTAGACTCGTATTGCCATATCGTTCGTCGTGTTGCTCCTTGACTGACGTTATACAGTACAGAAGAAAAAGTAAACTTGTGTTATTTTCACAGACATTTGAACACAATTATTACACTCAATTTGTTGTTCTCGAGTTCTTGAAGGGATATAGCATTGCGGGTTGAATTAATTAAATTTATATTTTACATTTAAATTTATTTAAAAATTAAGAAAGATTTAAAAAAAAAAAAAAAAAGTACAGTATTAGTTATATAAATATTTGTAAATTGCGCTCACATAATTTAAAGTTTTCATGAGTAGTTTGATTTAAAGAGACTTGATCTCGGTCATTTACTGTGCATGTACTGTCATGTATTATGCTTTTAGATATACTTTTACAAATAAAACTACTACTGTACATGTATTTAGGTTTATGCATTAAATTGATTTAGTTTATAAAATGGATTGGTTTGTTTGTTGAAATATAGTAGAGCCTCGAAATATCCGTAATAGTCGATGTCAGGTTTGGTCCGGATGCGCAAATATCCGGATAATCAGATTGCATTACAAGAACAATCATTTTTTGCATGAATTTATTTAAATTTTAAAGAAAAGGGGAAATACAGTAATACATTATTTACATTCAAACATGCGACAGAGGTAGAAACAATGTTAATAACAATACAAAATGCATGTTCACGACGATTCTAGCGCTCTTTTTATTTTTTTTTGGATTTTTTAAAAATATTTTTCAATAGAACACGTCCGGATAATTAAAAATCCGGATAATCTGTATGTAACTAGTTTTTTGTTTGTTTTGGTTAGCTTTACCTGCAGTACAATTAAGCTCAGTCTGGTATCCAAATTGTTTACCTTGGGCTATTCTATTTTATATCAAGTTTGTTTATTTAGTTAAAGTGCACTTTAACTAAAATATCGAAAAGAAACGATTTTGGATCATTTATTATTATTATTATTTTTTTTTTTTTTGCCCAAAAGTCGTGTACGAGTTATATACAGTATTTTATTCAGTTTATTGTTCTTATTACGAGTACAAGCGGCTTATGATGGGTAACTCGCGCATCTTAAGTTTTGTTTTGCGAAACAAATCGAGATTTATGAGTATATCAGTAGCGAAATTCTTACGTGTTGGTCCCGATTGTATTCTTAAAATTTGTTTCATTGGCAAAACAAAAATTTTACCGCCGCAGAATTTGATTTTCTAACATCATATTCAGGGAGAAAAAAAAAACGAGCGCATATTGCGATATTAAATCGGATAAATTATTGGATGTTTGATCGGGACTATTAAACACATTTATAGTTGCGCTGAATTCGATTTCGCGCTTGCGATTTAAAAAAAAAAAAATAGCAATTCGACTCCAAATTTCCGTCTTATACGTTTAAATTCGCAGCATTTTTTTGACGATTATATGCGTGAATACGTGTGTGAGGCGCGTGCGAGTATTCCGAGAAGACGAATTCACTTGATATTCCCACAGCTGCTTTACGTCCTCTCTATTTCGGATCGGATTTGATTTATGGATCACTTTTCTTTTGAAGCTGAATGACATAGGCACTTCTAGAGCTATAACTTTGTACAACCGCCCCACGTCACATCCCGCAATTGCGCAATTGATGCTTTCGGTGGAAAAACGCCGACCCACTCGCAATCAAATTTTCGTTTATAATACGTACAGTTTAGGCCACACCTTTACGAATTTGAATCTTTTTTATTTTTTTTTCACCGTAAAAAAAGAATACAGTATATTTACCTAATACTTTCAATGGAATAACGATTCTCAATAGCTTTAAAAATATATTTTTAGCCTTCATTTTTGCTTTTAATTTTTATTTTCGTTTGAGCTTCAATACCTAACAAATTTTTTATAAAATACCCGAACTACAGTAATTTGAATAGTTTTTTTTTTTTTGACTTTTTGTGAATTTGTGAATAGTAATTTTGGATTTTATGTAAGTGAAGATGAATGCATCTTTCGTGATTAGATTCTATTTGTTATATATTTGGCTAATGAGGAGTGAAATAGTGCAAGAAAGTTGTTGTAGTAAATTGGAAATTGGCTGTTGTTTTTTTTTTTCTGACTGTTTGTTGTTGACTTTGTTACGGACTGCATCCCACTAATTTCGACGTCGATGACGAGGTGCCTTTGGTTAGGGAGGGTCCTAACTCAATTTTAGCAAGTAACTTGCTTCGTAATTGGGACGTGAAAATGTAATAAGGCGATAAATAGGAAGGGAAAAAATGCGTTAAGAGTAGCTCGAAAAGGAAATTAGGAAGAATAAAAAAAGGCAGAGACAGAGAGGGAGAGACGCGGCTTTCTTTCCTTGCAGTTTAGATTGGGAGCGGTAGGTTGCGCAGAGCGACATCAACCGACATTGCACATCAGATCTATACGTGTAGTTTGATTTAACCTTGTGGCCTTCTATTTATTCAATCCATCATTCCGTTCGCTCCCTTTCTGACTTCCAGATGATCACAGAATTTTGACGTTTCTTTAATTGAGTTTTCACTTTTCATTGGAGGAGAGGGAGGTGAACAGAATGATGGAATCGGAGAAAGAGGATAAAAGGGTAGAGAGGAGTTTTCCTACGTCAGGACACTTAGCGATAAAGCAAAACTTCGATTTACCGTTTTATAAGATTTAAACTAATTCGGAAAGTAGCTTAAGATGGAATTTTTTTTTTAAAATATAGTAATTTTCTTTTATATTTTACAGGATAAACTAAAAAAAGATTAATAATGTAATCAAATTTTAATATTTTATTTGATTTTTTTTATTTATTTTTTTTATTTAGAAAAAATTCCTTTTTCAGCAATCGTCAAATTTTTTAATTTTTATAAATAGAATGTTGATTTTGTAAAGATTAATTTTTAGTTTCATTAAAATTATAAATTTATTTATTTTATGAAATTTAGAAATATAAGAAATTGAAATGGCGTAACGTATCTTATACATGTACTGTGTTTTGATGTCACCGGATTTCTAATGTAGATTTAGCGACTTAACGTTTATTGATTTTACCTTACGCAATATCTAGTAAACCCATTTTCTAGAACAGATCAAAATGTATTTAGCTAATAAAAGATGTGCGCATGCGCTCTCAAAAACAATAATCTTAAATTTATATGCTTCTGCAAATAATATATGGTACGGTATATTTTTTAAGTTTATTTATTTATATTTAAAGGACTTAATTAATTATACTGTATCTTAAATTATTGCTCAAATTTCCGAAAAACAGTACCGGTAATGAAAAAAAAAAAAGCTGAAAAATGTGCAAAATACAATTATGCGAGAAAACGATAACTTCAGTCGTAACAAACATTTTTGGATTGGAATATGTAAATCAAATGAATTTATAAGATTTTGAAAGCGTCAAATTAAATAAAACAGAAATTCACGTAAAAAAATACTTCTATGCGGGGGAAAAAAGTTGGATTGAGGGAGACGTTAAATTGAGGTTTTACGGTGTATAAAACTGAGCAAATTTTTTTTTTTTTTTTTTTTGGTGTGCTTTGCTCTTTCTCAAACCCGCGTATTTAGCTGAATCGAAAACTCCAGGGAAAATCGAATAAGAAATCATAATTCCGTTGTCGTTTTTCCGGGTCTCTCATTCACTCACTCTTTCATGCTCCACGCAACGCGCGCACATCATCTTCCAATGATTTTTCTCTCTGTGTACCCATCAACTAATAGATAGCCAATTCCGTGGTTGCAAACTGAGTTAACGCGAGAGTGGGAGGGGGGTGGGCTAGAAAGAAGGGAGGGAGAGTTTCCGTCGTCTCGATCACTTTTATTTTTTTTTTCTCGATGTGGACCACTTTTATACACACACATCGTGGATGACAGTAATTGGTTTTATGTTTTAATCTTTCTCTCTCCTTCGTCTCTTCCGATGCTCGTTCATAAGTAGTAATTAAGTTTTAGGCGGAAGTGATGGGTTTGTGTTCGTGGCGTGCATAATTTTCGGAGAAAGATTATTATTCTTTGCTCTTACGCGCGTGCACTAATTAACATTCACATATTCCGATTTTTTCAAATTACCAAGAAGGATTGTGTTTGCTAATAATTTCGCGTGTAGAGGGAGGAGTAGGAGGTAGAAGAAAACGTTTGACACGATTGTAGTGCATTGAGAATTTTTGTGATGATTTTTCAGGAGTTATCGCGTGTCGAACTTGAGATTACTTTGGGAGAGAAAAAAGAAAAGAACAGAAAATGATGTTTCAAAATAATGAGATTTTTATTAAAGTTTGATAAAGATTGTTGTCAATACTTAATTTTTTTTTATTTTTGTAAAATAAAATTTGATTGAGGTCTACGCTACTGAGTAAACACCGTATATTTTCAAGACACAATTTTAATGTTAAAAACTGCTTTTCATTTTGATTTTTTTTTTTTCGTAACTTGAGGAACCGTAGAAAATGTGAAAGCTAAAATTCCACCTTTTGCCATGCTTAATAATAACGATATTGCTCTCTCCCATTTTCACCTATTGGTGTGACTGACTAGCTAAGCTAACAGTGTTTCCAATTTCGGTATTCGGAGATTTATTTGATTTTTCGAGTACGTGTACTCGAAAACCTGAATAATTTGACCGAGTATTCGAGCATTACAATTTGAGATTTTTAACGCTATTAAAGCATTTTTTTTCTTCAAACTTTTAAAGCAACTTACTGTATAACATTTTACAATCACAATTTTTTGGAGGTGTGAAACTATTTGAACTTGTGTGATGATTTATCGCATTTGAATTAGTTGTTAAGAGGGAAAATTATAGTTAAAACTGTTTATAATTAACAAAAATCAACAAACAATTTTTGGAACTTAAACGACTAATTTTTTTTTTCTTTTTGACTTTTGAAAAAGATTTCAATCGAGGAAACTAGTTCCACATTTCGGTGTAAACGCAAAAGGTTT
Source organism: Polydesmus complanatus (assembly GCA_034692225.1). Lineage (NCBI taxonomy): Eukaryota > Metazoa > Arthropoda > Diplopoda > Polydesmida > Polydesmidae > Polydesmus > Polydesmus complanatus. Next base: position 13,415 of record JAQGAZ010003015.1, read on the forward strand.
GGTGGAACTAGATCCACCTTCTGCTAGTCTGTTTCCACCAAACTTCTCACAAAATGATGGGAAGGTGATTTTTTTAAATTTGTGAAAGTGACGTCACATGGTCGTAAGTTTTTAACTTTGCTAAAATCAGGTTGCTACAAGTGATTTCAGTCAAAAGAGACTTGACCGAATTGGTTTCTCAAACTCATAAAATTTGTTTTACAATAATTACATATTTTTGATCTTAAACGGGCTTTTTCTATTTTTTATTTATTGAGCATAGTCTACTGTTGTGTTAAAAAAGTTATTATTAAAATCAAACTCCCTGGCGGGGAATTGAACCCCGGTCTCCCGCGTGACAGGCGGGGATACTCGCCACTATACTACCAAGGAACACATTTAAGAGTGTGCTCCAGAATTCAAAA
>JAQGAZ010003016.1:0-13817 GCA_034692225.1 Polydesmus complanatus
CCCAACTCATCGACTCAATGCTATCATTTGCCAATAATATTAAGCTAATAGATCAAATGTAATGGGATGAACAGTGGGGGTGAGTCCGCGTCGAAGATTATCTAGCCTCCTGTTCCGATGTAGACTAAAACCCGTGTATTCCGTTCTTATAGATTTTTGCCTTATTGATGGTGTGAAAAAATAATAGTAATAATAATGATAACATATGAGGCCGTCACCCGTAGTCTTTCTCTAATAATTGTATAAGCAAATTTACGGTTTTAAGCTGGCCGATCCCGTAAACGATTCTCAAACTTCCTTATTTATTTCTATATTTTGCTGACACTTTTTCAATTCTTTTCATTTGTCCTGGTGTTAATTTTAGCCAGTCATACAATATTTGATTCTTATTTTTTAAAGTGAGTTTTACCAACTTTAAAATTTTTAATTAAATGGTTAGCAAACAATTTTTTTTCCCTCCATGCTTTAAAAGTTTGGGTAAAAATGTAAACTAAAATTGAAATGTAAATTAATAAAAGATCTGTTGTTACTTTAGTCAGCTTAGACTTTTTAATAGAAGTTTAGAGTAATTTAACGGGAAAGTTTATGGCATAACTGCATAACCGCAAAATTTAATCCTCCACAAAGTTATACTGTATAGCGGTACTGTATTTATATATTTTTACAAAAAGACTTAATTTAAAAAAAAAAAAAAATAATAAAAGAAAAGTAATCTTGCAGAATATTTTCAAAGCAACATTACATCTTTTCTGAACATTTAATTAATAAATACTTTACGAGGGAGATATTACTATTTAAAATGTATCTACGTAATAATAGTCAGATACTTAGGCTTTACGTAATTGTTAACTGATCCATACTTTATCCTTTTCCGGTTTTTCAACTCTTTCCTTTTATTTGCGTAATAAATCTAAACCTAATGTTGTTAATCAAAACCACCGCAATTGTTAAATTTTACGCGACTTTTTTTTTTTTTATTTTTTCTTCTTTTTCTATCCGCTCTTTTCGTCTCTTTATAAATAGTAAAAGCCACTTTGGTCGTTGGAAATTAGATATATTTCTCTCGATTCCTACTCGAAACGGTATGAGTAGTTCGACGAATGCCATCTGCTCGTAAAATTTAATTTGCTAAAAAAAAAAAAAAAAGACGCGTGAAGTTATTTGAGAATCGTCCAAGCGCATACAAAAAAAGACAACTGACAAAATAGATTTGTAACTTTATTTACAAAAAAAAAAACCTCAAAAGATTTTTTTTAGAAGCACCCTGCTTTTTATGTAATGCGTTTAATGATATTACGGTACGCATTTAAATGGTGTAATCGTTATTTCGAAATCGTTTTTAGAGTTGTTGGCCAATTTAAGAAGTAAAATTTTTTTTTTTCTTTCGTTCCTCTTTGAGTAGGAGAAATTTATACTCGAAAAAAAAAGACGATTTCAAGAATTGCTCATCATTTGTTTGAATTTTTTCCCCCTCCCTTATAAAAGACGTGCTTTTTAGCCGATTGCGGCACTCTTATCTTACTCTTGTATCACTTCTATTAGTTGCCGTTCTATGAATGTACGATGGATGTGTGAGGGATTTTTTTTTTGTATCAAGTTGAGGAACCTGAAGAAAAAAAAACGAATTGTTTGATCCCCAACGGAGACAATTAATACGTAGAAAGTACGTGAGAGATAGTGTTATTGTTAAAGCACAAAGAACTTGGCTGAAATGATGGCATTATAACTGTGTTCTACCAAATTACACAATCTTCTTAACTTCAATTTTTTTTTATTTTAAGAAGCAAGATAAAAAAAAAAAAAAATTGCGTAGAAAAATAAATAAATAAAAAAAAAAATAAAATAAAGACATGAAATGAAGAAGGAAAATATATGGGATTTATATTCCAGTAGAAACTAATTTTAAGAGGCTTAATTTTTCGTTGTTGGGCGTTATTCATTAAAGTTGTCTAGAATAACCGAAAAAAAAAATTAATGTACGAGGTATTTGAGGTAGTTTTTTCTTTTTTTTTTTCTTTCTATAAATTGAGAATCCATAGTTTGGTGGGGTTTGAGTCTCTTTTAAATTTATTTTAATATATGAATTATATAATTATTATATTATCAAAGATAGTCACTACGATAAAAAGAAGAAAAAAAAAAACCGGTTTCCCTGGCAACCTATTAGAACTAGAAAATGTGATTATGAGCTTGTGTTGGGAGAAATTTTTTTTTTTTTAATGGTAGAATTAAGTAAAAAATGTATCGAATCGGTTATTTTAAGAGCGAATGAAATCCAAAATGTAATTTTTCAGGAAAGAAAAAACGGTTAGCTTTTTCATTTCAACCGATAATCTCTATAGTATTTTATTTTTTTTAAACATTTGAGTGCTATTTTATGAAATGTTATTACAGTATTTCCATTAATAATAATGATAAATTGTTTAGTCGCCAATGGCTAGTTGCATTGAACTTGTTTTTTTTTTCTCCTTTAAAAACTAACGTGTGCAACCAGTAACTTTAAATAATGTGTTGTTTCTTAATTATACTCTAAATAGTTGTATTTAGGTAACAATCCTGGAAAGACTATTAACCCAACTGCCTAGTGTTACCAAGATGCATAGCAGCCTAGGTATTAGCGTTAGCAACCATGGTAACCAAGGCCTTTTGAGTTGAAGAAGGAAACTTGTCTTGGACTGGTTTCTTCCTTCATCCCAATAGAAACTTTTGGTATCAAAAATTATTTTTTATGGTTGGAACTAATTTTTTACCACATGAAATGGCTTGAAAAGATCTACAAAAAGAATGTAAAAACCGTAAATGCCTAAAATTTCAAACAAGCTGTTGAAATTTTAGAGACTTTTTGATTAGAATTATTAAAGATTTGTAACAATAGCTTAGTATAGTAATCTAAAAATAATTTGTTGTTGTCTTTAATTTGCATTTATGTGTTTTTTTTTTAATGATGCACTATTTACAAAGTTTGTAGGATTTTAAATAGTCGAGCTTAGATATTAATTATTACGATAACAGTGTTTAAAATAGGTAAAACTTGCTTATCCGTCAAACAGTTTTTAGCATTTTAATTTAGCTTATATAAAAAACTGATTTTACATTGTAAGAGAGTTTTTATTTTCAATTTGAATGCCAGCTGAACAAAATAGTTTTTTTTTTGTTTATTCTTTAGAAAATAAATATTACGGCGATGCATTTAAAAAAAATCCAATATGCTCTAGTAACGTTATTAAAATTTGAGTGGTTTTTTATTAAATGCAAATAAAGTGGGTTTTTTTTTTTTACTTTTAGTTCCTGTGTACTTTGATGAACGGATCCGAAACCAGACGTGTCACCGCGGTCAGCGAGTCGTGTTAAAATGCGAGGCCAATGGTGAATCTCCTATTCAAATTTCTTGGTTCAAGAACGGAATATCGTTAAAATCATTTTCAAGGTAAAAAAAAAAAAAAAAGAAATGTTCTTTCGAGATTAAGATTCTTGTACAGATGTTATTTATTTCCTTACAATGCACGCGCGTCTTGTCACATATCGCTTACAACCACTTTCAACCTTCCTTCTACAATAGTTCCTTTTTTTCTCTCCCAAACTTAATCAGGAACAATGACTTAACAAAAATAAGTTTGAAAAGAACGAGATGAAAATCGATTCTTTTTTTTCTTCTCCCTCCCCCCCCCTCTCTTCTCGATCTTATGTGTTCTTTCGTCGTTTTACTTACGGTACTTTAGATATTTAGGATGGAAATGATCTTCCCTTCTTTTAACGTATTACTTTGTATAATCTAAGTACGTGAAGATGGAGAATGAAGAGAACTCACCGGTGCTTCTCAAATAGATTTCTTATCGATCTTCGCTTGAGTAAACATTCAGCGAGCTTTCTATTGTTTGAATACTTTTTCAAAAAATAAATATAGGCGACGGGATGATGCTCCCACTATTTTTAATGTTTATGTAACCTTATCCGCGTACACATGTATTCATCGTCTGACACCTTTGACGTGCATTAAGTGCTAAGTCAAAGGTTTAATCGATTCTTAGAGATATATTGTTTCGTAAAAAGTAAAAACTGATCGTAGTTGTTAAAATTAAATTTAATTAGACCAAAATTTAATTACGTAATTATAATTTTAAATGAAAAGATTACCGTATGACTTGTGGCAAGCATAATTATTTTTTAATGTTAAGATTTTTTTTTTTATTTAACACGGACGTGATGCTTTATCATTACTAGATGTATTAAAAATTGATATTTAATCAACGATAAATTATGTTTGAATTTTTACATTTTAATCTATGTACTTGAAGGTTAAAATTTAAAAAATCACCTATTATTTTTTTTTTGATTTTAAATAAAAAATTTATTGATTCAATCTGTAGGTTCGTTCACCAGGATGCTGCGATTCCTAGTGGAGTAGCGTCGTCAGTGCAAATTACAAGCACCGATCGAGGAGATTCTGCAACTTACACGTGTGTAGCATCGAATAAATACGGTCGAGATGAGAGGGTGATACATCTAACAGTGACAGGTAAATTAAAAATTGATTTATCAACAAAGCGAAGGATGCATTCATTCATACGGGTATTCTCCTCGATTTTGCTACAGAGTCACCTGAGACGCCAACTAATGTGAAAACTGGCGATAAAGAAAGCCGATCCGTGTCTCTGAGTTGGTCTTCTCCATTCGATGGCAATAGGCCAATTGTCAAGTACGTCGTGCAGTACAAACACGCGTCTGGTCGGTTGGTTTTAGTCAAAAATTACTCTTGTCTTTTATTGACGTTTAAGGCTACATTTACTTTATTATTTGATCTTATTTTTATTAAAAGTTTTATGGTCTGAGAAAGCTACTAATTTTACCGTGCCCGGAAGTGAGTCGTCTACTACCATTTCCTTCCTGACTCCATCTACTAGCTATCACGTTCGAATCATCGCGGTAAACGATGTGGGAAGCAGTGAACCCAGCGACGTTGTGGCCGTGACGACTAACGAAGAAGGTTTTTTTTTTAATGCATTAGCAATTCATTTAACAAAATATGGATTAAACTGATGCACTAATAATTATTTAGCTCCCGGTGGTCCTCCAACTGATGTCAAGGTACAATCGATTGGTCCGGATACTATTAAAGTTTCTTGGAAGGTAAACCTATAAATATACCTTAATAACAAATTGAAGTAGTAGTACGCATTGTTAGGACCAAAAAGAACAGTTTTAAGAGCAATAATTTTAATTTAAGTCTTATAAGAATATTTTAATAAAACGCTTTTGTATGGATTTCTGCACTAATAATTATTAAAAATGGTACCATTTAAAAATTCAGCAACTTAACAAAGGTTATTTTTTTACAGTATATCATTGCCATTGTTGTATACTGTACTATAATTAAATAAAATACCGGTGCAAAATACTCAAGTACCGGTACTGTATTTTCAAGGAACAAAATAATAAAAGAGTATAAATAATTTTAAATATTGATTAAATAGGAAAACAAAGATTGGATCAAGTAAATAAATATTTTACAATGACTATTATAAAATAATGAAGAAAATAATAATGATAAATAAAATTTATAACATTATAAAATTTATTCTAAAAGCATATTTAAAATTTATTTTTATGCCATACAATGTACAGTTTAATAATTATTAATGATTAAATTTGTCGGAAATCTCTAGCCACCAAAGGTGGAGTTATGGAATGGACAATTGCTCGGTTACTACGTTGGATACCGCATTTACGAGTCATCTGATTCTTTCAAATTTCAAACTATTGACATTAAAAACACGTTTAAAGATGTTCTTCATGTTAATTTGACTGGTTTAAAGAAGTTTACTCGTTACAGCATAATATTACAAGCGTTTAATTATGTTGGAACGAGTCCAAAATCGGACGAACTGGTTATTTTAACTTCTGAAGATGGTAATGGGCAAATATTTTATAGCATTATTCGAAAGTTTATAGCTTGTTCGTGTTTTAGTGCCTAGTAAAGCTCCCGAAAACGTTCGTTGCTCTTCCTTGTCATCTCAAAGTTTACACATATCGTGGGATCCAATTATTTCCAACGCTCTCAACGGAGTGCTTCAAGGATATAAAATTATGTACCATGCGGTAGAAGATTGGTATGGTAAGGGTTTGAAATTAATCTTTGAATTGAAATTATTTTAAAAAAGATAATAAACTACAGTTTATTTGTTACTCTTGTAGGCAAATTATTAGAAGTTAAAATAACATCTGGGTCGAAGACTGTTTTGTCGGGTTTGGAAAAATTTACCAATTACAGTGTTCAAATTTTAGGGTTTACCAGAGTGGGAGATGGTGTCAAGAGTTTACCCATATACTGCGTCACCAATGAAGACGGTAGGATAATTTTTTAAAAACTGTATTTACATGCTTATTAAACTCTTATTTATCCGGAAACAGTTCCGGATGCTCCATCTGATATAAAAGTTGCGGCGATTACTTTGACGGCAGTTTTAGTTTCATGGAAAAAACCAAATCGACCAAACGGTTTCATAACTAAATATACCGTTTATAAAAGAACAACAGATAGAGAGAAAGAGGTTTTTAACTTTATTTATTTACAGCAATTAAAAATCAGTTTGCAAAAAAATCAAATTTTAGGATATTGCGAAGTATGTAGTATCACCAACACATTTGCATTACGAAAGCAGTGGTTTGAAAAAGGGACATCATTACGAATATTGGGTCACATCTTCAACTTCGGTTGGAGAAGGACAAAGTACACGTGTAGTGTCGTTTTCTCCTGCTTCAACTGGTGTGGCAGGTAATTAAATAACTCAATCGCTATGTAGAATTATTGTTAGTTACCTAAAAATGATTCCTTACGCAGTTGCAGCTAGAATCGTATCCTTTGGGGGCCAATTGAACGTGTCTTGGAAGCATTCGTTAAAATTTCCTTGTCGTGCTGTTGGAATTCCGGTACCAGAAAGGGAATGGAAATTTCGGTATTAAAATTAACTTTGTAAATTGATTTACATGTACTGTGTATTTATGACAATTCATTTAAAATAGAAATCAAAAAGTAACATCGACATCTCGTATATCAGTGCAAAGTGACGGCGATTTAGTTATTCATTCGGCATTGGTAACCGATGCTGGAACATACACGTGTAAGGTTCAAAATAATTTAGGTTCTGACGAAATTATGTATTTAGTCAAAGTTCAAGGTAAAATTGACAACGCAACTTTTCAGCAGTTATTTATTTATTTTACTTGATTGAAATTATGGTTAGTTCCTCCTCCACCGCCTACCGTGATGATTTCTACAACCACATTTCACAGCATTGATGTGCGTTGGAAACACGATTATAATAACGATGAAATTCCAATTACAGGCATATATTTTTTAAATCCTTGTATTGTATATGACAGAATTTTAATTGACGGTAACAAAATTTTTATTTAGGTTATTATTTACACTATAAACGAGATTTTGGCGAATGGGAAAAAGTATCGGTGGATGCTCACCAAAGATTTTATACTTTAAGCCAATTGGATTGTGGAACGCGATACCATGTGTACGTTTCAGCTATCAACAGAATTGGTGAGGGTAGCCCAAGCGAAATAGTCACCATTCGTACCGAAGGAACTGGTAATTATTATTATTGCAAATTTAGCAACCTCAAAAACCAATGCTCATTTGAAATGTGTGATTATTTGGAATCTTGAGTTCCTAGTCCACCGAATAGACGCAATTTCATCCGTGAAAGTTCTACTTTTGTGAATCTCAATTTGGAAGCTTGGGTGGCCGGTTGTGTCATTTTATACTTCGTCGTACATTACAAAATTTCAGAAGAAAATGAATGGCATTTAGTTTCCAACAACGTATTAATGCAGCAAAAGGAGTTCGTCATTCCGGATCTAAAACCAGCTACTTGGTATCAGTTACGCGTCACAGCTCATAATAATGCTGGTTCTACGGTTCAAGACTATAATTTTGCGACTTTAACTACATTCGGAGGTACCTATCGTAAATTTATATTAAAGTTATTTAATAAATACAGAAATACAGTTTACAGTTTTTTTTGATTGAATTAACAATGTTTTATTTAGCTGCTTTACCGGAAGTTTCAGAAGCTATTGAAATTGAATCAATGCCCTTTTATTACAATGCCACTACAATTGTTATATCAATCAGCTGTTTGGTTACTACTCTAGCTTTAATTGCTGTTATTTGCATCTGCTGCAGAAAAAGGGCAGCTTGGCCAGGGACTGATCCAAATGGTAAGTTTGATTATAACTCCGTTAAAAACTTTTGTTATGGTTATATAATTTAAAAATGCCATAAATTTCTTGCTTTTAATTTTAGAAATTCCGCCTCCTCATGCTGATGCTAGGCCTAGGCTTCTCTCAGAACCAACTAAAAATCATAGTAGTAGCAGTTCCAATTATTTACTCAGCAGTGGAAATCACACTTACAAAAAATCAAACAATGTTGAAACTCCTACGAGTGGTAAACAATTTTTTTTAAAAATATTATATTTTAAATTAAATTAATTAATAGAAATTAAACTGTAGTTATGACGCAATGCATTTGTTTTTAGATTTATCGGGTGATATTAGCCCCTACGCTACTTCACAGATTCCTGGTTATTACAATAGAATTGACGGCCGTTTAAATCAAAGGTTATCAGCTCCTCATGTTTATCCTCCTTTAATAGAAATGCAGGTTATTAGTTCAAATTCGACGATAATTGAATGCAACCGTTATAATTAACGCTTTTAGAATGTAAGAGATGGAACATATCCCGGCAGTCGAAAGTTGACGTTGCAAAAGTTGCAGCAGTATGCTCGACCGGACAGTGTGTGTGCGGCAGGTATTTTTGTTGTTCTGAAATGAACGAATATTTTACTATTAATCTGAGTTGAATTTTTTCTAAATTAAGATGTGTTGTGTGTAGCATACAGGAAGTCTCAAATCGTGGATGGTAGCGAGGAAGATGTCGAAGTAGTGGTTACCTGTAGCGCTACCGAATTTGGTTCGGAGCCATGGTTAAATCACCAGAGGCTTCCCTCAAGTGATCATAACGGTAATAGGACCTTCAATTTATCAATACTTAACTTAAAATTAATTATAAAACCTAATACAGTAAATAAAAAGCTAATACTCGGCCGAAGGTGTATACACTAGCCACTAGATAGTAAAAGATGGCTTAGTGTGGATTTGCCTTTTTTTTTAAATTTTTGAAAAAATTTTTTCGAAATTTTTTTTTTTAAAATTTTTTTTTTGAATTTTTTTTTGAATTTTTTTTTTAAATTTTTTTTTTTATATTTGAATTTTTTTTTTTAAAAAATGTTTTGGTTGAGCCTCCTAACATCATAAATAATTATGGAAAATAATTTTAAATAGAATAATTTTAAAATTTGGCGTGTTCTTTTGACATTACCCCCTTTTTTTCCTTTTCTCAGGACCCTCTTTCGACCAATAATATTATTTGTGGTGTGACTTTTGTTTAAGTCATTTTAATTGTAGTGTATTGTTTACCTTAAAATTGATGAATTAATTTATTTGTATTAGTGCCTGACTTGTTAGATCACAGTTTGGAGTCTAACTCTTCCGCCATGTCTTCTCCTGAGCTAGATTGTCGACATCAACCAATGCCTTATGAAATTACGTTACAAAGAAGAGGTAGCATAACATCAAGGTAGAAATATTTTACTATTTCATTTATGATTTATGTATTTCGTTTCTGCCTGTGATACTGTTATTAATTCAATGAAATTAAAAAATCGATTGACATTACTGTAATTTGTAGTTGTCAACCGAGTTTGTCAAAATAAGCCATTTGCTAAAAAAAAATTTAAACTTACATTTTTTGTTAATGAGTATATATCCGTAGTGGAAATGTATACCTAGTGGCATTTTAATTTTTCGTTCCACTAATTTTTATGTCAGTTTTGTTGCAGCCATAGCGCACAAGTTATAACCAAAGAAACAACGTTTACGTTTGTGCCTGCGCCTCATGAAGCTAAACTAGCATTACAATATTTGGAAGATAGGGAATATTCAGATACTGAAAGCGAACTTGATATAATAAGTAACTTAAAATTTAATTTTTTTTTTGATGTACAGTAGCTTATGCTCAGTCAGCTGAATATTTATTTTTTTTATAAAGATAAAGAAAAAGCTGCCGTCGCATTTAGGATGTTTGAAATTCAGTCTTCTGTGGCATCTTAACAACAATCATCTGGTTGGATATTTCATGACATTGTGTATACAATGACCTTACACAAAATTCGAATGAAGTCAAATCTTGTCATTATAGTTTGTGGTTTAAATCTTATTACAAGACAATCGGAAAAACAACGAACCTCGGTTGAAAATGGAACATTTTTGAACTTTGAAAGTGACCTGTTGCTCGAAAGGGAAACGTGTAAGCTTGTGATCGTTAGAGTTGCCAAAGACGTGTAATTCATACATGTACAGTATAATTATTATATACCGTATATATATATATATATATATATTATAAAAGAAGAAATGTGCTGCCTTATTTTATTACAAGAAATTAATTGTGTAATAAGTCTATTTAAAATGGTATCCATTTAATGCCAAAATGTGTTTTTAGGCTGTAAAAAATAATAAAAACGTGGTGAATGATAAGAAAAACTGAAGACGCTACTGTACTATATATTCTTCCTCGACTTTGAAGGTTGAGTAACGCGTACCGGTACGCATTTTTTATGATGCAAATCGTTTTAAAATAATTATTATAACATAAGGACTAAGATGAACGTACATCAATTTTATTGTGTATTGTACAGTATATTAAAATATTTTATAAAATATTAAAGCAAAATTATTTGAAAACACAATTTATATAGTTTCCAATTCCAAACATTTCAGAGGGACTTTGTGTTATCAAAAAAAGAAAAGATAATAATTATCAGTCACAATTATTACTAGTATTTAACAACGTAGACTAATCTACACAGGCCTACTGTAGTAATACAGTAAGCCTAAAATGTATTAGGAATTACGTCGATCAAAAGAATATTTTTTTGAAATAAAAAAGTGAAGGCAAAATGTGCTCAATCGATAGACGAGGGCGGTTGACCCATCCGGATTGCGCCTCCATCGATCCTGCTTGCGACATTATAACAATTATTATTGTACCCAGCGAGATATTAAGTTCTCAGAACGTGGCGTTGGTAAAGCGATCAATGAAAAAACTTTTATCACCCTTCGTATTCCCTTAATTTTCCAGAGAGAGTGATAAAGTTTGGTAACCTGTTTGGTTCCTGAACTTGGATCAGAGGGCCATGTTGACCCTCGTAATGACCCTTGTAATGGCCCTCGTGCTAAGGTCGCAAGAGTTTTTACATGGCCCTCGTTGGCCACTGTAGTGGTCTGCTTCAAAATCAAATGGCGTACAGAACTTACAATGTTGTTGCACGGGAATTTTTCAGACAAAATGTGCTTCGATCGACCTGGATTTTACCTCCATCAGCGTCGAGAAGATTCCGGGAAGATTGAAGAGAGGAAACTCGACTTCGTAAGGTGTTTATAACTTTTGATATTAAACCGACCTCGAGAGTGAAGGCGGGAATGCACCGGGCAACCTTTCTCCTTGGGATTCAACTTTGAACGGTAAAGAACAGGTCGCTGAAAATAATATTTCGGAATTCATTTTAAATTAATTTCGAAGCACTGTTTCCAAGGTATTATTAATGTTGATCAAATTGCGCGTGACATGGCGAAATGTTTTAGTAATTTACGGTGCTGCTGCATTATCCCACGTATATTTTACTGCTTAGTATGGGCCGGCGTAAGCGTGGACATTAATTTTAACATTGAGACATTTCAAAAAATGAAAACGCTTTCGACCTTGAAACCAATGTCAAAAGTGTTTAAAGCGTTGTTGTAATGACCCTCGTGCCAAGGTCGAAAGAGTTTTTGCATGGCCCTTTGTGGGTCACTGTAGTGTGGTACGTTTTTTCGCGACGGCTGTACTGGAGAACATTGTGCGAGGATGTCCGTAGTTTTTCTCGCCGACGTCGGTCAAGAACAAAACCAGGCGCGGAGATGCCGTGTTTTCCTTGCGGGGTCCTTGCTGCCTTCAGTGGCGCGTCTATATGAAACTAAATTTGGTCAAAATGGATCGCGGCTGAGTGAACAAAAGAAAAACTTATTTTGTTTACAGTGTAGTGCGGCGGAATTTGTTCGACCCGACAAGGCAGATAAAAGTAAGAAATTAATTACATGTATTACTATAATTTTTTTTTTTTAAATTAATTTTTAAATAAAATATAATCGCTTTTGATTTACATATACTGTATTGGAAAGTTATTCGTTGCGCTAAATTTTTCATTAGACCAGGGTAAATTTGCGATTGAATTTTTTTTTGTTTAGTAAAATTTGCAAGCGTTTGTGATTGCGATGAGCGAGAAAAACGCGCGTCGAGCGGCCATGATGAACTCTGCCCCGTTTTTATAAAAATTTATATTATTATGTCTTCTTCCTCGCGCAAATTTCGCAATTTTTAACCTGTTTCTTAAAGACTTTAAAGTAGTGACAATTTATAAGATTTTATTTATTAGGACCGCCGCTTGATAGTTGCGGTTGAATTTGTTTGTGGAGAAATGTCGACCAAGTATTTTTTAAATTTTTTTTAAATCAAAATTTTTATGTGGTTGTTGTTAAGAGAAGAAGACGAGTGTCGAGAGGCCATACTTGTACCGATATGACAGATGCCGCCGCTGTATTCAGTACATTTCTCGTTCTAAGACATAGACATTTCTCGTTCGCATAGACATTTTTTGTTTTATTTATATTTTTTAAAGAGTATTACATTTTTTTTTGTGAGGCCGGACGTTATATGCCGCGTTTAAAGCGCCAAATTTCGCGTTACGTCACTCTCTCCCCTTCCATGCGTAAAATTTCTACTTGCGCCAATTTAGCTCTCTCGCTCGCTCGCACGTTCCGAGACGTAAACACACATTTTGGTTGGGCAAACGATTCATTTACTTCGGCGGGTTTTTTTTTTAATTAAAATTGTCACCATATAGGTAAATAAATAAATATATTGACATTACAATCGACAGTGTTTTTTTACCGCTAATATCGTAGAGTGAGTTACTGTACAAAAAAAAAAAAGAAGAAAAAATCTCTTCCAGGTGACATTCATAGTTTCAATAATTATAAAAAGGCGCATTAGGTTCTCATGTTCAATAAGCGAACGATTCGTTTGTTTACATTAATAATAATAAATTATGCTGATGCGTGTAAACCAGACGGTGTTGAATTCTTGCACACCTGTTTTATAATATCATTGTTTTCACCATTTTTTTAATTTTAATATAACATGTTTTATAATTTCTTAATTAAATGCGTTGTTTTTAAATTGTATTTATTAATAACTGCTTTTTTTATTTTTCCCTTAAAAGAATCTTTGGAAGTGGTTTTAGAATGGACCTCGCACCAAGAAGATGGTCAACAAAATTCAAAGTCTATTTAGGTAATCGGAAGTTTTATAATTTCCGGATTATTTTCTATTCTATGTAAAATGATCTCAGGAACACGATGCCGTTGTCCATTGGTCGATATCTCATCGATTTCAGAAGTTATTTAGGTTTTATCGTTTTTCAAGTGAATTTTCACTTCGTCTGGGCACTTTTTCGAAACTTCTCGGTTAAATAACTCAAAAACTAAAAGAGATAAAGACTCACGGGTTGCGCCATTTTAAAGAGGACGTCATTTTACATATCCATGTAAATTTTTATGCAAATCGGATCACGGGTTCGCGAGTTATGAGCAGTTGAAATTTTGAAATTCCCTTATTTTAGCCTTCCCATTTGATAGAAACTCA
>JAQGAZ010003017.1:0-13803 GCA_034692225.1 Polydesmus complanatus
TACGCAACAAGCTTTATTCAGCTGTAACAGTGGCGAGAGAACAACCCGGTACGCGCGAGATCGTCCGGTCGACTGACTAACCAGTTACAGTGAGCTGCTACTTATACAGAGTAGTTACAACCATGCTCACACGGTGGCGCCCCGACAGCCCGGTTTTTCCCAAAAAATTGAGAAAATTAGTCAATTGTTAAATCCTCGTTGTGTCATTTATTACAGAATATAGTACGGGAAATTTTCAATTTTACAAAACAAATTAACAAGGTAGAAGAATGGCAAGCGACAAAATTACTTTTTGCTTCCGCGCTTGATATCTTATACCAGGAGCCCAAAAATATATCTTTGTCCAGAGTCCCAACTCCCAAGAGAGTTTAATCCGGCACTGGTAGAAAGTCTCGAAAGCTCTAGGTGTTCACTGTTAATCATGCAATATACAGTAGATCAAAGCGGTACCGTAGTTAATTTCTTTTTATAGCCTACCAATGTTGAAAAATGTCAAAACACTTTTTGGTTCGATGGGTCACAGGGTGTCCCAAAATCCCGTCATAAAAATGCCCAATGACGATATTTAATTTTGTAAAATAATTTAAAGTTGTTTGTACAATTGTAATCATTTTAAATAAATAAAATTAAATATTGTAATAATTTAGATAGAAAATCAAAATAATTAAATTATTTTTAGATTTTACTGCCCCAACTTTTTCGAGTTCTCAGTTAAATAAAGTGTGGCGAAGATAGTTCACAACCTACTGTATGACAGTTGCATTAGCATCATTCTTTGGCATAATTATGTTGCCGTAAATGTAGCAGAGGCAAATGTTTTCACGTAATTGGTTATTTCATCGAAACCGATTTGCTGACTTGTCTAATGCAGCTACTGTGATTGATTTCAAAGGATTTAGTGTGTCTTTCCATCCCTGTTTATTTGTATCCATCCCTATTTATTTTACATTTTCCATTAGGGCGCAAATTTATAATAGTAATACGGTAATAAAAATATTCAAATTTGCCAATGAAATATGGGATTTAAATAATTTTTTTCTTGCATCACTCCAACTTAAATTAATGCTAAATTATTGTCTCATTACAAATCCCCCAACCCATAATGTGATTTATACAATTAAATTTTAATAAATCTCCGTACACTACATAAAAGCAAATAAACCCCTCGAAAGCGATAAAACGCACAATCACATTGCACACTATAAATTGCGCGATATAATCGAACAATCTACAGTATAAAATGTCGTCAAGTTATATGGTTAATTATAGAAGTCAATGACTAAATATAATTTTATTCAACAAAGAAAAAGAGTAAGAAATGAGATTTAGTTGATTTAAGTATTAATTAGATTGCGAACATTCACAGATAAATTCAATGGTTGGTTATAAATAACTGACTAGGCTTTTCTTATCATTATCTAAACATCTGCATTGATCACGTATATCAAGTTGAAGCTACAATTGCGTGAGTTGGGGGGAGGTGGGGGAAGGCCTTGGGGTGGGTTAGGGTGTACTCGATCAACCAGACACCAAAAATGTTAACCACAATAAAAGCGAAAGGAAGAGGCGGAAAAAAACGATCCGGAAACAACATAAAACACGAGTCTTTTCTTCTCAATTCAAAAAGATAAAGATGCCGATTCAGCTGGGAAATAAAACACTCGGAAAGTAAAAAAAAAAAATATAAAAAATAATAATAAAAAAAGAAACAAAACGGGATACAAAAAATTTTTTAAACAAGTAAAAGAGGAAGTTAAAGAAAAGTCTTGTACGAGTATAACGTAAACATAATATGAAGTGTAGGTCTACTATTCCTGTGAAATAGGCAAAGAAAAATAGCATCTTCTTACGATGTTTTCAAATCAGCGTTGATGACCGAGTCCATTTCAGAACACCACCCAAAAGGACCAAAACAAAGCAAAACAAAAAAAGACGGAACATTTTGGATGGAAATAAAAAAAAGCAAATGACGACTAAAGAAAAATAAAAATGAAAGAGAAAAGAAAATAAAAGATGGTCGTATAATAGTCTCCGCACTTTGAGACTACAGTTACGAACAAAGCAATCAAAACTAAACGTTGAATCAAATAGGGCTTCAACTTTCAACCTTTTTTTTTTTTTATCTTACAAAATCACAAATAACAATCTCAATTTAATCCATCACAATCAACCAACAAGTCGTCGCTTAAATCAATAACGCCAACTCGCTCATAGTGGAAAGCTAATAAAATCCAAACAAATTGCGCCTTCAGAATTAATAATTCTTCAAATCTCAGCTAAAAAATTGTAATCGACAAAAAATAAATACACGTATGTTTACGAAATAATTACATCTTTATCGAGTAAACAAAAAAAATATTGTTATTATCATGTCCAAAGAAAATGCTATGTAATTTCTAGAATAATGGCTGGACAGTTCCAAAGACTCCAAATAACATTTCTCCATTAAATCGCTTTATTAATGAGATGTCCGAGCTAAATCAAAGCGAAAATTCAATTATTATATGCCGCTGTTATTCGAGTTTGTTATTATGACTCTAGTTCTTTCCATGAATTATATCCGAAAGATGTAATGCGCGTATGAAAAAAAAATGTAGCAACCCCACGAGATAGGAAAAATTATGGTTGCATGGACTTCGTTTTCGGTATTTTTTTTTTAGTGATAAGCGTGCAACACCTTTAATTAGTAGCCTTTCTTCCTTCTACATGTAATTAAGTGGTCTTTACCACGTAGGTACATGTACTGTACTTCTATTCTCTTCCATGCACTCAGTAATTAATTGCGAAAGCAAACACCTAAAAATAATCTAAGTCTTAGTTAACTTCCAAAACTCATTTTTTTAAAAGTACCTTAGTAGATTGCAAGTTATAAATTTGAATATTATCGATTAGTAAATTAATTAAGTAGAGGTAATTAGCACGATACAAAAAACAATTTACTAATAGATGGACAAAAACATCGTAACATAAAAAAAATTACTTTCTATTTCATAAAAAAAAACCTTTTATAATGTACAGCAAACATATCATTTCCTAATTTATTCATTTTGTAAATTATATTAAAGGAACATAGTAATAAAAATAAGTTTTATATTAAAGGAACATAGCAATAAAAATAAGTTTTGTAGAACCAAACAAAAAATATCAAGTAGATATCGATGCTTTTTTTTATCGCTTCATAAAAATTGTAAAATCAACATTATATGAACAAAATTTTCAAAAAATAAATAAAGTATAAAACGAAGTAAACAAACCTCTTAAAAGTTCAATATTCTCATCTACATTGTTTTTCCAAATACAATACAGTGTACTGTACAGTCAATACAGTATTTCTTGAAATCTACAGTTACTGCATTATGGAATTATTGTCCAGGTTCCCAAACTTTTTGGTCACGGACCCAAATTTATTTAGAGTTCGGACAAATTTAATCAAAAGAGCAACCCAAGAATATAATTCTTTTTTGTTGATTATTATTTTTAAACATTTTTATAAATAAATAATCCGATTTTGTTGACTTTTTTTTAAAAAAAAACTTCTATGCCGTGAGAACCTTTTCAATATTTTCGCGCTATTTGGTAGAATTTCCACTTTGGAAATTCTGAGACCTCCAATAACAGAACTAAATGATAATTGTTTTTATTTCTTTAACGCCACCTTGACATTACATAGAACCAGTATTTTTTCTAGAAAAGTGAATAGCCTACATTTTAAAAAGCCCTGATAGAAGTTCTGAATTTAACAGTATCAATTCAAACCTTTAAATATTTCAATTATGTAGAACGACGTAAGAAGGAAACCATAGTGAAAACATATTTCGTATGATATTTCTAAATAATCAAAATAAATTTTAATTAAATCAAAAATCAACTTGTCTCATCTTCGAAACAATAGTGACGGCGAGTGGGTGTGTAAATTCCGTCATTGAAATTTGAAAATCGCAGAGTAAACACGACTATCGCCATGAAAATTACTAAAAGGTTTATTGATTTAGATTTTTAACGGCAGCTTCTAGATTAAAGCAAACATCCAGTTGTAACTTAAAAACCCGCAAAAATAAAAACAACAAAATAGCGACTGAAATTCCCAGCATCTACAGTATAATTCGCCAGAGCGCAATTATGTAGAATTTGAATTTAAAATGAAAAATCAACATAAATTATTTGCCTCTTTCCCTCTCTTTCTATCTCCCACAATCTCTCTCTCTCTCTCTCCCGCTCTCTCATTTTTATTAAATAAAAGATGTTTGTGTTTTTTTTTGCAATAATTTGAAGTTCGTTGTTGACCGACTTGGCGACCTCATTTTATCTCCGATTCATTCTCATTCACAATAATAAAAGAGTCCCACTTAGCTAATTAAAGCTGGAGCGCATGCGCTCTCATCACTTCCATTCACATCCAAACAAGTTAATTTTCGTCTCGACGGATTAACAATTACAATTTTCTTTCCTGTTGCTGTTTGCCTGTCGCTTTTGCCTTCTCCGCGCATTAAAGCAACGCATTTATCAAGCCAACAAGCGCGCTCTTCTCCAGCCGAGCCATATTTTAAAGCTTGAAAGGCACATTGCATAGAAATAACATTCTCGAGTTAATATTTATTTTTATTTATAGTCGGGGAAAAAAACTCATCTGTCACGTAAAACCATTTTAATCATCAATAGAAACGCATTAAAGTTTCGTATACAGTATAAACACACAACACGACCGCGCAAGCGCTCGCAACGCTGCACGTGAAGAAAGATGGAGCGAGAGAGAGAGAGAGAAAGAAATTTTAATAGATGATCCATCATTAAATTAATTTGGAAGTATTTGAGCACAGCGCCAGATGCGAACGTAACTTCGACCTAATTCGAAATTCATTAAAATTATACGCTAGCGTTGCCTAAGCATTAGGTTGCGCACGAGCTCGTAGGATTTTATTTAGATTATAAATCACAGATACAATGCAACTGTTTAATGCAAAAAGCAGTGATTAAGAGCGAAAGAGAAAATGGGTATAGACACTGTCAAATTATCCCAATTATTTCGATCACAACATCATTTTCGTTAAAGAGAGAAAGAGAGAAAAAAAAGAAAAAAAAATCGATGAATTTTTAGACGTATAAATTTTGTGACTTTTATATAAACAAGTCAAGCTTTATAAGCTCAATATTAATGATTACATTAAAAATAATTTTACTGTATCGCATATTTTATTTATTCGGAAATTGTCACCTGCGATTTATTCGCAAACCGTAGACCTACAGTACATGTTAATGGCGTTATAGCTAATAAAATACAATAATGTACGTAGATTAATCCTTACAATTAAAAAGAGTTTTATTGTTCAGTTTATTAAAGTAAAATACTCGCATGTACCGGTATTTAATTTTAGTTAAAAATGTTTTTTTTTTATTTATAAAAAAAATAAGCCTTCTGTAGTTTTTGCGCATTGATTCAAAAAAAAAAACTCGATTGCTCTCTATTAATAACCTAATTAATGCTATTACATTGTCATACTTTTTTTTTGGTTAAAATGATGGCGCTGAATTTAGTATTCGTAAAAATCAAATTAGTTTAAAAATCATATGAAACGCTAAATACTGGCACGCGATGACTTCTAAATTAATTTAAAAATGAAGGAAATATATCTAGTAATTATTCACTATGATATTTACTGGTTCGAATAAATATAGTAGTAGCAACCTACTCTCATTTCCTAGTGTACGTGACTTTTCCCATTTAAAAATAATAAAAAAAATTTTAAAAAAAATAAAATACTAGTATTTACAAAATACTACAAATGTTTAATAAAATAAATCTAAAAATATTGATTCATGTTCTTTTAAGTTCACAGTACCTTTCGGGCTCACATTAATATGATTTCTTTTTTATTTCTTGCTTGTTTTAAATTGTTAAAAAAAAAAGGTATTATATTCCCAAATCTTTTTTTATTTTTCCCCAAACGCAATTTATTTCCCCTTAAAAAAGTTATTTCAGTTGAATAAAAAAAAAATAGATTCAAGTTTTATCAGCTTATGCTATTTATTTTTCGTCGCTCACAAAGTATTACCGGAAAAATAAAACTTTACTTTTCCCTATTTATTTGTTAAGGTTGGAGATGAAATGGACTTTTGGACTTGAAATAGCTTAAATTTGAAATTGCCAACAACATAGTAACTACGTGAATTTATATCCGGTTTACTCATTTTCTCAACTTATCGGTTTAAATCCCAAGTCAAATTTCTTTGACAGCATTAAAGAAGAAAAAAAAAAAAAGAGAAGATAAAAAGAGGGAAGAGAAACGAGATACAAAGGTACTTTTAGTTGTTGAAACTTTGTATTTGTTCACAACGTTGATTTCGCGGACAACTTATCCGATTGGACAACGTTTTCTTAGAAAATAAATGAATGAAGTGGACTAAATCAAACCCTTCAATACAACGATTTAAAATGGTTTTCACCATAGAGTTAATAAACGACATCCTCAATCGTTGTCGCTTTTACTGCTAACCAATCACAATGCAGTTTTTTTCGTACCGGTAGCTCAAAACTAAAAACCACTAAATAAATTGCTTTAAAAACACCTGTACCCAATTTTAGTAATAAAATTATCAGAAACCATCAGCAAATAAAATTAAAAAAAAAAATTAAAGCAAAAACAACATGCCATTCTAAAAAAAATGTTAAATGTACCAAATAACAATCTTTAAAAACATTCTAAAATTTTAATAAGACGGTTTTTCTTATTCTATAACAGTATAAGATATACTTTCTTTTAGCATCATTCTGCCTTTCGATTATCAGTACCAAGAATCGTAAAACCTAAACAAAGACAAAATACGCCAATACCCCGCTATACGTTCCTGGAAATTGGCCGTAAAGCGAAATGCCGTATATCGAAGTGTTGGTGTACATGCAAGACTAATTGAAAAAGCTAACGTAAAAACAAAATCAAAAAATTCATTCCATTTTAATATTTTGCTTTTTTCTCGGATCAAATTTTCGTCCATTTTACGAGTTTTGTATGTCTTGTAAACGAGTAGAACAATAATTCTCAAATTTTGCACAATCCTTAGCGAGCTTTAACTTGGATTAAAACGCTCATTTCATCCCAAATAATGAGTAGATTAAAATTCTTATCTTATCTTATCGAGTAGATTAAATAGATTAAAATAAAATAATTAAGTACATGTAAACAAAAATTAAAATATTACGGTATTAAAAAGAAAGGTAACCAATCATCGATCACTCGTATCAATTTGCCTTTTTACACTCGCAAACATAATGCAAAATTGTCATCAATCAATACTGTACTAAATCCGCTATTTGCTATAAATGTTATAAAAACAATAATCAACAACTTTGCATTAAATATTATTGTGTATAAAGTAAACGAAGTAATAGCAGCAATTGAATTGTAGCCTACTATATTAATTCACGTTAGAAAGGCTGGACACATTGATAAATGTTAGGAATGCAAATAAAGACAATAATAAAAAAATAAAAAAATTCTTGTGCCGTCTGTTTTCAGCTCAGCGTCTGATCTTAAATGCGGTAAAGACCTGGTTTGACCCCTTACACGTAAACCCTAACTGACCCCTACCTCCCTCGTCATTCCCCTTACTTTTCCATCCTTACCATTGCCACCCAACCTTTTTTTTTTTTAACTCGTCGAGCGTTTAACCCCTAATGTCCGCCACTAATGTTACGACGTTTATTTTTCCATTTAGACGTCAAGCCGGAAATAACGGAAGTGTAGACGTAGAAATATAAGACGGATTCGGTCGAAGCTGTATACACGTGCGAAAATAAAGCCCCCCATCTCTCTCCATCCCCTCCCCCTTTTTCCATTCTCATATGTTGTTTTTATTATGTGATTGAATTCGAGCGCCAATGACCAGTGCACACAGGAAACGAGTGTTAAATAACACAAACACAGACCGGACATTTAATTCGACAACAACGTCAACTATGACGCCAAAACATGTCAGCATCAGATCCACGCACGCGCATTACTGTCGAGCGAGAGGGGGGAAAAAATTGAATAAATAGTATATGACTGCGCTAACTTTTTGTCGTCGTGTTTGCGTTAACAACAAAAAAATAATAATAATGTTCCAGAAATTCACTTTTTTTTTATGATACGTTACTCGTAATCACATAAATAACATTAAGGAAAAAATACCTTTATCGTATTACTGTCGCGAAAAAATTGAATAAATACTATAACTGCGCGCTCACTTTTTGTCGTTTGTTTTTACGCTAACAACAACAAAAAAATATTAATGTCCCAGAAAATTTACCTTTTTATGCTACGTTACACGTGATCACATAAATAGAATTAAGAGGAAAAACTACCTCTGTCGTACATACAACGTTAGAAAGGCAAGAAAAAATCTTCACATTTTGTTTAGGTAAATATTAAATAAATCACAGGCTTTCAAAAAATTAATTTTTTATTTAAAATTTGCTACGTTCAAAAACGATTTTTTTTTTTTGCTAGTTAAATGTTTGAACAAAAATAAAAATAAACCCGGAGCCCAAAAAAACATAATAGGCCTACTATATATAAAAATGCATTGCCAAGATACTATTATAGATTTTTACTATTATAAGCTTAAGTTTACAATTTAAGCTTTGAGTGTTACGACATACCGTCACAAACATTCATTGACATCCGAATTTAAGGAAAAGCCTAACAATTTTGTTACAGCCATAATGCAAATAAAAGTATACCGGGTATCAGTTATTCAAATTACAAAATTTCCATAAACTCAGCGTTAAATTATTTATATTTTTAATCAGCAATATAATTCCAGTACTGTATAACCTTACTTGAATATTTTCAATTAAAAAAACTATTTTGATAAATTTCCATTCCAAAATTTCACTTTTTTTCAATTATTAAGCAGTTGATTTTATTCATGCAGTTAAAATCTACGTTCCGTTCGTTTTTAACCTGAATTCGATAATTTAATTTCAGGGCCTAAAAATTTAATGATAGAAAACCCGGCAATTAATTTGCATCCAATTAACTCACGCTTATAAATTAGAAAGTGATTAATAAATAATTTCGCGGCAATTACGTATATAAATAAGTTTTTTTTACTTGTAGCAACTCGTTTAATTGCTATTTCAACGCTTAAAAAAATTGCCATTTTTTTTATTTTTGGGTTAAATTCTTTTCTTCAATTATTATTGTTAACACCAAAAAAAAAAAAGTTTATAATTTATTTTCGAGGATGAAAATAATGCAAACTTTTAAGTTGAAATAGAAATCAACAGAATACAAATTAAGGAAAAAGCAGCGAAGAAAGAAGAGGGAAAAATGCTGCCGTAACATAGAGAGATAGAGATAGAGAGAAAAAAACCCCGAAGTCGAAAGCTTTTAAATATATTAGAAATTCAAATCAAAAACAAATCTCACTCTCCCGCGCAGTTTCGCTTGATACATTCGTTTGCCTATTACAATAAGGTATACCGATAGAGATAAATGGAAACTAAACGCACGGGTAGTCATTCTTCATCCAAAAAAAAAAAAAAATTAAAGACAGATAGCTTTATGATGAACAATAAGCATTTTCACACATTTCAATCTTTCATAATGCAAAATAAAATTAATATAAACTATTGATTTTAGAAGTAGATATTATCTTCTATGGTTTGACAATAAATTCCAAAACAAATCAATCGTAATCTAGATTCTAGATGATAAAATAACATAAAACTTCCAATATACTGTAGAACTTAGATATTACGACCTCGGGTATAACGTCATTTTTTGAGAGTCTTGTAGCAGTCATAAAAATTATGTCTTTATCTTATACAAAAACTCTGTAATAGCGTTCAAAACAGTCAGAATATTGTACTACCGGGTACTTTTTTTTCTATACTATATTTTTGCATCATAAAATCTTATAAATGCATAAAATAAGAAACTTAAGTTCAATTAAAATATTTTTGCTCAATTTATGCTTACTAAAATACAAAAAGATATAATTAAAATTGAATTTGATCATACAGGTAATAATAGATAATGTTTTCCAAGTGCATTTTATTCAAAGTAAATACCGGCAAGTAAATTGAATTTAATTCTACGCTAACTTGTTTTCTAAAACAAAAAGTTTTGTTCTATTTTTAAATTAATTTTTAAGCAAATAAGCGCGAGTACTCGTAAGTTAATTGATACGAGTCCAAAGTGGTTTGTTATTATCTGTTATGTAATACTTCGAAAACGAGTACCTTATATTTCTTTCAATATCAAATGACATCTAAACCACCGCCTCATTTATCCTTCCAAACCCCCCCCCCCTCCCCAATCGATTGGCTTGAAAATTAAGCTAACTCAAACTCCGAGCTCCAATTTCCACAAACCAACTACAACTTCCGTTTCGCAAAACAAATGTCAAAGATGCAAGAGTCATGTTTCTTACCCCCGCATCCCTACTACAATTTTAGATAAGAAAACACATAAAAACAAGAAATGAAAACAAAATTAGCAAAAAAAAAGGAAAATAAAAATGCGAATCCAATGATAAGAAATTCGTTAATGAAAACTCGGCGCTACGACTCTTCAAAACATGCCGGTACTAAAACATGCGCGCAAAAACATACAGTTCTAAATTATTAATAGAAAACTAATTTTATAAACAATGTTAAAAAAAAAAAAACAAGTTGTACATGTTGATCGATTTAAATTTAGAAACAGCATAATATTGTAGGCCTCGTATGTATCTCGTATACAGTATTTCAATCCACCGAATTTAATTAGTGTAATCCTAACCGGTAGTAGTGCAGTTCTGAAATCGCTTTTTCTACGGTAGCGACATCTTGTGCTCCCTTTTTTCTTGCAAAGAAAAAACAGTAGTCTATAATAATTATTTCAATTTGATCTTTTAGAAATTTTGAGTACGGGTAATCAAAAAGCTATTACACAAAATACAAGTACAAGTACTAAGAACTTTTCGTTCGTTCTATGTCAAAAAAATGTATTCTCAACCTTTTCTGTCTTACGTACCCCATAGTAACTTAATTTTTGACTTAAGATGATGGGATGGAAATAAAATACTTGAAACTTTTTCAATGTCAGATAAAGTATTTAAAGACATTAGACAAGCCAATTATGAAAGAAATAACATATTATTGCAATGAGAAGCGCGGAGATTATGAGGCGCGCATTTTTTTAAGGAAATATTAGCAAATTTAATTAAATTTGAATAATGCTTGTGGCAGCCATGGCAACAGTTAGGCCTACATTGAAATCATAAATTCATAGGGATAAAATATGCAATTACAAAAAAATTACACAATTACTACTTAATTAACTCTTTTGAAGGCTACTTCCCCTTCAAAAAGCAACAACAACAAAACAGGTCACAATCATAATAATAATTATTACTGTATCACTCCCACACAAAAAACAAAATAAAAAGATATAGTACATTAAACCAGGTATATAAAAGTATTCTGCGTCATATAAATAAAAGTAAATTTAAAAACGCTAAATCATTATAAGTAGTTTACAAACATTTCTTAGTAAAGGATATTTGCACTTAAAGTATTCCTTGTCAACTTCTCCTTCACATGAGCGCAACTATCAACACACTCTTTACAGGCTAAAGTGAGCTTATTTCCACTGGGATTTAACTCAACTGGTACTACATTTACCCATTTTGTGAACATTATTTCTGATTGCGTCACTGCTCTTGGATATACACTACCTCAAATTGTATTTTTTATTTTTAGACAAAAGATTTATTTACTAAATTCTTCTTTTTTTTAAAAAAAGGTAAAGTAAGGAAATAGGGTACCTTATAGCAAATGCACCACAAAAAAAAAATTAACAAATTTATGCCCTTCAGATGTTTACTAATTAATAATAATACTGGTAAATTAAGCACATTTTCTCAAATTTAGACATTTTCCCGTACCTTCATTTAAGAAACGCTGTTCTGCTATATTCTAAAATTATACCGGTAGAACATAGTAGTTTTCAATCAACATTTTAATTTGCGTCAATAGGTCTAAATGTAAACGTTGATTAAAAAACTAATCAATACAGTACGTGATGTCTAGGCAATAAATCGATGTACAGTATATGCAACATTTCTTAGTCGACTTACTGTTTAATGATAAAATCGAACTATTTATTTTAAAAGCAACTTTTTTTTTCTACATTTTAATAAATAAAATCCAAAGTAAACATGTTCTTTATAATTATTTCTGTTCAAAACTTTAGTTTCGGCTTTAGTGTGTAGAACGGTATGAGAAAAGGTAAAGAAAAAGAAGGTGGGGGAGGCGCATTCCAATCAGTTCGTGCGTTGAATATGCCTTAAATATATTTGAAGAAGTCGTAAAAAAAAAAAGAAGAAAAAAGTTGTAAAAAGAAGATTAAGGTTCCTATAAGTATAAGAACCAATTACTATTTTCTCTCCAACTTATTGAATCTCCACCCACAATGCATCGCATAGTCTAGCGCGCAAAGTAGTGCAACACACAGCATCCCAATCTATATGCATCTCCGCCGTGTGAGATCCATATATATTTATATTTGAGACAGCGGTAAAAGTAAATCTGAAGAGAGAGGGAAGAAGAAAAAAAAATGCGAGATTTAAGCAAACACTCTTCAACCATCTCAGCTCGCTCCCATATGCCTATTTTAACATAGATAACTAAGAGAGAGAAAGAGAGAGCGAGAGAGAAAATCTAAGAAAAAAAAAAGCTTTTGAGAGATGAAAAAAAAAAAGGAGAAGTTGAAAAGATGAGCAACGGCAATGTTGTGATTAATTATCCATATGTTGATCTCTCTCAGTTTGTCTGCTTCTCATCGATATCGATTTTTCCATTGTAAACTTTTATATTCTCACATTCAAACAGCTTTCTTTAGACTTTCGGTACGTAACGCATAGTAACGATACGTAAGCATATATGGAAGAAAGTTTGTTTCGTCATACAATCAATCTATTTTTCATAAGCTTTTACCAAGCAAATGTTTGTTTTCTTCACTCTACATCCATCCATCCTTCCATCCATCTAGGCGTTCAGATCTGCTTACACGTCATCGATATCATATTACATCAGTCCAACCTCCGTGTACACCGGGGGGTGGGGTGGCCACCCCAACCGTATCCTACCCAATTTCGATTTTTATTCATTCAAACTTGGTAGAAAGGTGGGAGGGAGTGAGGGAGAAATAGGAAGAAATAGTTGCCAGCCAAATTCTATTGAAAATGCATCAGTCGATTTGAACAAATAAGAAAAAAATAACTAAAATACCCAGGCATTTTCTCTTCCTATACTGTATTCATATTTACGAAGAGAGAGAGAAAAAAAAGTAATAATAAATAAGGCGAATGACGTCATCGGAATGCTAATAAATATGTTCTAGGATGTGTTTTTTGCATTCTGTGTTTTTTTAAATTTTGTATTTAAAAATATTTTTAAGAGTTGGATGATTAATTTAATTTTATTAGATACAGTACATGTAATAAAAAAAGAAGCTTTTTTTTATATACAGTATTTTTATTTATTTTTTATTCTTTTTTTTAAAAATAGGTTTTCTAAGTGCTTTGGTTAGTGAGAAAGAGTTTTGTTTGCAGGGCCTTGGTGACTGCGGGTGAATAGATGATTGAAAATGTGTATCGAACGCGGTGAAAGGCTCTTCAAGTAAAACTTTCTCTTTTGATGATAGTGTGGAATGTTGATCTAGGCGCGCGCACACACATACACAAGCATAAGATAAATTGATATCAATTTTCGACATTAAAGAAAAGGCGGAAGTAAAAAAAATAGATATGGGGGGGGGGGGGGGGGGGGGGGGGTTT
>JAQGAZ010003018.1:0-13802 GCA_034692225.1 Polydesmus complanatus
AACTGTGCTATAATTTACAAAGGCCGTTATAGCGAAACGCCGTATATCGAGGGGCCGTATATCGAGGGATGGGTGTACATTAAAAATGTAAAGGTTATTTCAAATATTTTACACATCTAAAAAAAACAACCCCCCGTTTAGATGAATTAAGCCTGTTATATTGCTACTTTAATGCCAAATTCAGAACTGAAAATGCTATCTATTACTATTAGTAAGAACGAAAAAGAACCTTTCGGGAATAATAAATAGGTTTTTAGTACCGTGCTGTGCTGAGTGGACATTCACCGTATATAATATAGTGGCTACATAAAATTAAATATTACCAAAATAAATTATTCAACCGCAATTAATCTAAATATTAAAGCTATATATAAAAAAAGATGAAGTTTCGAAAAAAAAAAAAAAAGACTCCATTAAGTATATTGAATAATTTATATAATTTGATTGTCATATTTCCTTCCGCGAGTACGAAATTGATTTTCCCCCGGCAAATTTTTTTTCTCTCTCTCTCACCCCCGCCGCTTTTTCCATTAATTAAATTCGTCGAGGAAGAAAGTTAAAAAGTTTGTTAATTCAACTTCATCAAAATGTATCGATTAAATACTAGACGTTTTCATTTGCGGTAAGCGAGATATTAGATAAATAAATAATAATAATAAAATAAGAAAGAAAGAAAAATATTATTTTAAGCTCGAGGAATATTGTCGGCGTTTTCCATCGCCTTCTCAATTTAGTTTCTACGGCGGTGGCGAATGTAATTAAACAATGTCGAACTTCCGCTCCGATTCACTTGTCATGCCGTTTTGGCGAAAAATTTTCTTGTCAATTTTTCGTTTATTTTTACTCCCCTCCTCTCACGTTCTTTTATGCATACAGTATTATACTGTACTGTACTGTAGAAAAGCTACGAGCAAATTGGAGGGATAAGAAAAACATTTAAAATCGCAGCAGACTTTCCTCAGGCGACAAAAATCGCTGCCTAGGTTTCATCTCTCGCCATTTCCCTAGCTTAATCTCTTTCCGCCGAACCAAACGACGACTAACATTCGCAGAAAACTATTCTTAAAGAAGATGCGTCGTTATTTAAGATTTCCGAAATCGAGATAACAAAAAAAAAAAAAAAAAAACGGGTACTTTTATCGCGTATTTCCGGTTTTTTTTAAAAATAGCGGCATTCGTTGATTTTATTAGAAGATATTTCATCATTTATTTTCAATTTAAAAAGAAAAAAAATATATAATATTACTATATGCCCAAAGTGCTTTTTCTAAAATAATGTAAGGGATTTAAAAGGATTGACAACAATATACCGCTGTCTAGCAATATTATTCGAAAGTTGTTTATGAAAAATAATGCGCAAAATATTTTTGATCGATCAATATCAGACTACCGCGCTCATTTTTTTTTAATATCTTTGATCAGATTAGTCAACATTGAAATCAATTTTCGAGTGCATTAGGGTGTGTGTGCATTTTTCACTACTTCATTAATAACGAAATATTAAGTGCAAATTGACGGAGGAGACAAAAAGCACAAACTTGTATTTGAATATTAGTTCAATTAGCTATTGATTGCACACGCATTGTTACACACGATTGATACACACGTTAAGGTGATGTTAAACGTTGACACAATGAAAGGTTAATGTGCTAGACTGACACTGTCACACTTTGCGATTCAACTTTTGTACCAATAAAATGTTAATCAGTGCCATAAAGTATTTCAGCTTATCGACAATACTGCGCAGTATTTTTGTTATAATACCTTATTAAATTTTAAATAGAGATTATTCTAAAACTGAATCGATGGAACTTCTCATTCAGTAGAAAAATAAAAAATGGTTGATAGAATAATTTACCATAGTTAGCGTAAAAATCGCCACGTTAAAGTTCAAGTTTCTTAATGCTAACCCGTAATAATTAATCAATTTAATATTATAGTACATGTACTGTACAAGCATTGCATGCTGTAAATCAAAATCTGCTGTGTTTGCTGTAGCGAGAGGGCTTTCTGCCCCCATCTTTTTGATTATGTCCGCGAAATCGACTTCTCCGACGTGTTTCGCGAACATTGTAATATGTAGTAGTTGTCTAGAATGAATTTGATTGCGTCATCTGTATATTTATTATACTATTTATTTATTTATTCTTTCTCCCGTTGGGGGCAGATTTCAATAAAAAAAAATTTCGTTTATTCGCTACAGTATCTGTATTATACATGTACTGTAGATTCGAACATAACCTTGAACTTAATGTTATCAAAACATTCTGTTACATCTCAGCACTCAGTGGACATCTGCTAGCCTGCATGCCCTCTCAAATCGCGTCGCGTGATGAAGATAAAAAAAAAAAACATTCGAATCATTACTAACACCTGAATTTCATAAATTCAAGGGTCTACAATAACTATTTAAACTACGGCATCGACACAATTCTTCTTCAGAAGACAAAGTATATTCCTACTGTAAATCTCTGGAAAATTATGATAAACCGCTCGATTTATAATTTCAAAAAGATTTTCGTTGCTTAGAAATTCCCTCGAGACTATTTCTCCACCCTCTATTATTTCGTTTCCTTAGAAAATCGGAGAAAGAGAGCTTATTATAAATCATAAAAGAATTGCATTTCCATAAATATGGAAATATTACATGTGCGAACCCCTTTTGTTCTTTCTTTCTAGGGAAAAGTTTCAATACTGTACTTTAGAATCAAATCCGGCACTGTATTTACACTACACGACTATTATTTTTACCTCGGCACCTAGAATTCCAAGATACTGTACATGTACTGTAAATAATACTGCATACTAAACGAAGTTCACATTTCATAAACTGCTTTAAGCTAGACCAAACTTTTTCTATATTGTTACAGTAGTACTTTGCCTCAAAATAAAATTAATAATGCATTTTCATCATTTTCCCAAATTTTTCTTTCAAAAGTCAATGAAAAACCCATCATTTTTCTATCTCAATAATGTAAGAGCAAAATTTATTGTTTGGAAAGTCAACATATACTATCCAAAACATCAAAACAATTTTTTTTCAAACAGAAAGATAAACAAACAAAAATTATAACTGAAAGTGACTTTATTTTTCAAAAAGAAAACCGTCATCATTCGTGTACATGTATAAGCTATGTGAGCAGTTTTGAAACCAATTAAGAAACCTCTAATGTTATTTCACATTTCTCCGTGTGAAACAAATAAAAAAAAAACCCCTTGAGGTTTCTTGAACTGCAAACTTCTTTTTTTTTTTTCTCCATCTCTCGAGTTCCAAGGCCAAAGTCGCTGACCGAAGTAAATGAGTATCAAAATACCGGTTTAAGAATTTTTTAGAAAAACAATTACCGGTACTGTGAAAAAAAAAAAAAAATATGATGTTAACCTCGTCTACCTTTTTCCTTCCACGCACTTTCACTCCCCTTCACTTTTGCCCGAGTAAACACAAATCGCGGTTAGTCGAGCAATCGTGCTTTCCACATTCAAAACACCTGATTTATTTATTTACGAAATACTCTAAATTCGATAGATAGTGCTAATTTTTTTAAAAACTCTTATAAACCTTGCGGTTAATTAGCTTTTTAATTAGGAAACTAGATAACTTCTTTCGCTCTATGGATTTTGCAACATTTTTGAAGGATACTTTGTAAAAAAAAAATTTTTTTTTAAATAATGTGTATAAAAATTAATGAAATAAAATGCAAAAACCTAATTATTTATTTTTATTTTTATTTAATTTTCCACTTTCACTAACGCAATTCACAAATTCTGCTTTCAGAAGAGATAATATTGTTAAAAGTTATTCCGTTTTGCCTTTGAAAAAACTAATTAATTTTTCCTCAACTGTAAAAAATACAACCTTTCTTCACTTCCCTAACGGCTAAAATCAATACAATGTGATAATATAAAATGTGCATCACTTTTGACATTAAAGACTATTGTACACACTAACAATACGCGCAAAATTTCTACCATTTTAACCTCTTTTAGAATCGAACGTGTCAATCATCGTCGAAAATAAAAAAAAAGGTTAATCCCGTACTTTGCATAATTTTTATGAAACGTGCTTAATCTGCTTCAGGACCTATTTACCGAGAAACAAACATGGGGGATTTATGGCTTATTCTTTCATCGCTGGTAGCACAGCCTCCGGTGTTACACGGCTGCAAAAGTCAACCTGGCAATTTATATCATCAGAAGAGACATTATTTTATTTATGATATGCTGTAAAAATAATGCTCTTTAAAAGACTTAATTTCACCAGCCATCCGCTCAAACGTAATTCAAATGAATGAGTTGAAATTCTAAAAAAAAAAATAATAATAACAAAAATAAGGCAAGATTTATTCGATCACTGTTTAAAGTCAACAATAAAAAAAGTCATAAATCTTATTAATTACTGTACTTAATAAGAGTGTAAAAACAGTCGTTTTCATAATAAAAATTATTTTTTTTATACCGTACTGTATTTAAAGGAAAATCAACAAAAGAGATTGAAATTATTTATTTTAACAGTGTAATTTAAAAATAATTTTTAACATCAGAATAAACAAGCTTATTTATTATCTAACGTTAAGGCTCCATGTAAACAAAATTAAAATTTTATTTCAATTCTGCTCGATTAAATATTATCATTTATTAGAAAAATAAAAATCTGTTGGTTGCAAACAAAAGTTATAAAAAACTATTTCACTTTTAAACATTATTTCTTATTTATCGTTGCCTCCTTGGGGAAAATAGAAGTTGATCAATACACTTTCGTTAAAGTTACTGTACAAGGTCTTTGCTTCTTGCACTTGCAAACTCTTTTGCTACATGTACGTTCGTTCTATACTTTTCACTGTAACCAAAAAAAAAACTAACGGTATCGTTACCCGTAACTAAAATTTGTCAGCTTTAAAATTTGATACCGGTAAAGTAAAACCAGACCTGCGTATAACTAAAGTTCTCATTAAATAAATTATTCTCCTTCCGATTTAAAATTTTAAAAGCATCCACTCCAACAATTCTCGATCGACTTCCTAATTGAAAAGAATTAGTTGGCGCTATTAAAGTTTTAAAGACCAAATCTACAGGTAAATCTTTAACGAGTAGACCCAACATAGAAAGGCGTGATGTGTTGTGAAGATGCAGCTTTAAAAATCGATTCATGGTTTCGCCATACCTTTTATTTGGTCGCCATATACGTGTAACGTTTTATAAGCCGCAATAAATTTTACGGAGTAATAAGGTGATTCCCATAAATCACTATCAATATAAAATAATAAAAAAAAAAATAAAATAAAAAAAAAAACAACTTCAAAATAAGTACTGTATGTAAATAACGTCGTCAATCATTTTCTCTTCGTAAAAATAAACTGAACGACACGTAATTGATAAATAATCTTGGTAATTTATTTATTAAAATGCTAATTTAAAGATTATTCCTTCAAATCACGTCAGATTGTAGCTATTTAATTTGACAAATGAGAAATACTAGCAAATGCCAAACGCAAAAACTAAAATAAATCTACTGTATAAAAATATTAAAACATTTTGATAAACGATAAATTGGTTATGACATAATTATACTCGTACACCCGGTCTTTTTCCACTTATGAATATGGTTTCAAAATTTCAAATACCGGTATTAATAAACATTAGGCTCGCGCAACTTTTTTTTATTACCGGTATAAATACTGTAGATACCTTTTATTGTAATAAATTTTATTTAAAAACAAAATAAATTATTGGCTGCAGGAAAAAAAAAATAACCTACCAAAAATGCTACTCGAGTAGTATCCCTTCAGAGATGCATTATTAAAAACAACAGGATATATCGGAATCTATCGGCATTTCAGCAAAAAATTCAACCTAGGCTAGCAAGATCTGAGCGTACCGTACATGTACAAAAAGTGAGAATTTAAATTATGAATTGAAAACTTTGAACCTATCTCTCACGGTTCTGAAATCACTAGTTATCAAAGGCTTACCAAACGAATATAAGCTCCCACATTTTTCTTATGCCATACACTCGTATAAGCAACTTAATAATGTTTTTTAAACCGAAAAAAAGAGAATAATAGAGTAATTAAATTTAAAAATTCTTTGACGGCAAAACTTAAACAATTGACATTTTGAAATGCTTATCTAAAATGATAAAAACAGACAAACAGGGGATTTGCGTATCCACGGAAACTTAAAATGCGTTAAAACAAGTCTTTTATTTACTACATGTACTAGGCTATATTGTAAACAATTTCAATCCCCCCTTTTTTTTTTTAACAATTTCCCCTCCCCCCCCCCCCCCGCAAAAATGTGCGTTCCGAATTCGTAAGGGAATGTGATTCACGCGATTCAAATAAAAACGTTTCCTCAATTTAGCGATCTGTCTGAACGAGTTGTTTTGTGATTGTACAAAGCGTTGTTATCATTTTGGTGAAGTGTGTAGGTGAATCCCAAAGAGATTTCTTACATCGTTACACGCCTTAGTATCAATGGCGTTTCGGAGCGGCTCCCGTCTTCCCAGCAAAGGGTAGGCTGCGATCGGGGAAAACGAAGGCGACGCAATCGAATTAAAGCGGCAAACATCGGGGCCAAACATATCTCCTTCGTACCCTTTTTTTTTTTTACCCTACCCGAAGCTTCCGCCACATCAATATTTTAAGAGTTCACCTATCGATATTTATCCTCTCCGAAAGTAGATTGCATTTGCTGCAAATCGAGTTAAAATATCGAAGAAAAGCCATGCATTAGCCCTTCCATTTCATCTTTCTCTCGCTCGTTCGCTCCCTCCTGAGGTAAACGGAGATTAATGCTCCACCTGAAATTTTATGTGCGGATGAGATTTATCTTCCCAAAGAACAATTTTATGGTCTCAAACTTTACTTTCAACGTAATAAAAATTCAAATATTGAATGAGAAGATGAACATACCCAAAACGGTTAAACTGAGGCATACCGCGGTACTACTAATTAAATTCAACTTTTATGTTTCTTCCTTTTTTATTTTTATTAATTTTCTCTTAAGTACTAAATAATTTCAAGTTAAAAGAGACATTCACGCGCATAATTTAATATTTGCTATTAAGGAAACGCATCAAAGTTAATAACAAATTAATGAGCAAAAACTGTACTCAAAACATGTAAACAAAATAAATTTTTTATGTTCGATTTCCTTTATTTTTGACCGGTTATTTTCTTTTTATATCTAGTAGGTTTTGCAAGTAGCGT
The DNA here is from genome assembly GCA_034692225.1 of Polydesmus complanatus. NCBI lineage: Eukaryota > Metazoa > Arthropoda > Diplopoda > Polydesmida > Polydesmidae > Polydesmus > Polydesmus complanatus. The sequence goes on from JAQGAZ010003018.1 coordinate 7,209, forward strand.
TTTGTTTCGTCATTCTATTTGTTTTCACTGTTTCATTGCATTAAGTCTTGGATTTTTAATGCTTTAATTTGCTCTCAATTTCGGACTCGCGTATTGTTATGCTTTATTTACAGCTTCAATTTTCAAACCGTGCTTTTCAAGTTTTGTTTTAACGTTGTATTACAGTGTGATATTTTATACTTGACAAAAAAAAAAATATATGTCTGGGTTGTGAAGATGAAAGTGTGAACCGAAATCCCGAGCATGTTCCATCAAGTGGTATAAATAAATAGCGACGGCGAAGAATGAAGCGCCGTGCAATGACTTGCTGACTCTGCGAATCCCAAACGAATCTAATCCGACTACGTCTCCGATTCAGTCGGCGAAAATATCATCTTTTTTTCGCGCTTGATATCATTTTGATATTTAATTCGTGACTTGACGCTTCCATTCCGTTAAATCTGCCGACGTCAACAATATCGCACGAACGCGAGCGCAAAAATAAATAAATAAATAAAAAGTTATTAAACTTACAGCTTCTTTTTTTCTTTCCCTCAATATTAAAGATTTCTTATTTAAAAAAAAATTAATTTTGATTTTACCCTCTTTTATATTCTTTTCCAAACACCCTGTATTTGCATCGTAAATTTTGTTGGGTTCCCACCGCGAAAGTTGAGTGTTGACATTTATGCAATTTGCACCAAATTTTTTTTTTTTTTTAATACTCCACCTTTCCACTCCCACGAAAAATGTTTTAACGATTACTCTAGGATAGATAACTCTGTTTCTCACGCAACCAATTCAGAAAGAATAAATGCGTGTTGAGCAGACTAAAAACATTGTTAGTACAGTAGCTAATGGTACCACCTTATTAATTTTTTTTAACCCTATTATTACAGTGTACTAGCAAATGCAGTAAAATATAATTTAAAAAAACCTATAGTCGTAAATAGTCTCCCATAATCGATATATTTAAGAGTCTTTCAGAATAGAAATTACGAGCCATTATTTTAAAACTGAGTTATTGATAAAATGTAATTGAGCGGTACAATTCCGAATAATATTATGTTTTGTGACATAAAAAGTTCTCTCTTTATTGATCCAATAATATGTTTCCCTAGGTAATGTTAAAAATTTTTCCTGAAATTTGTCATCTTTTCAAAACCGTTTATTTTATTTAAGTTATGTCCTTTAACAATTACAGTATATTGGTTAAGATACTTTGTTATTATAGTATTTATATTTTCTCCAGAAGCATAAATTATTTTCAGCACTGTTATTTATTTTGAACATATATATATAATTTGCATTTAAAAAAAAATGCACTGAGAAATTTCGCATATGTTCTTTAATTTCTCAAAAGTTGTAACATTATGACATTGTTTTCGCAAAAGTTTTAGCATTATTTATCATTTATGGCAAAGACAAAAACATAAATAATGAATAAATAATTTATTTTCTTCTCATTAGCATTTAAAAAGGAAATATGCCAACTAATTTTCAATATTTTTTTTTCGGTTTTGTTAGTCTATTTATGTAACGAAAGTGTCTAACTACATATTTCTCCATCTCAAAAAATAGAGAGCATTGGCCTTTCTGCTTATACTTTTTTTTCTCTTTCGTTCTCCGTGTTCAGAAAGAAGAAGAAGAAAAAAAAACATTATGTCTCCATTGGAAAAACCATGTACAGAATTTTCAACCTATGCCAATCTATTCATAAACATCTAGACGTATAAATAAAGCTTTAAGTCGTTTTACAAAACAAACAGCTTTTTTTTTCGTGAAAAGAAATATAAATAATTATTTACACTAAAGAAATGTATCGGAGAAGACAACAAAGTATTTCAAAACCCTCTCTTTTTTTTATTATTTATTATTCAACCTTACTGTAAGTTCATGTAAATTCGCGCATTTAAAATTCCTAGCATTTTCTTTCGTTCAAAATGTTTTTTAATTTATTTATTTATTTTTGTTGTGTTGAGAGAGGTGAACTCGTTTCAGAATTTTCAACTCGTGCAAATTCTAATGAAATCGGACGTGAGAAGAAAACAATATGCCGTGGCGTTAATTTCGACGAAATTAATTACGATCTAATGAACAGAAGAAAAGTGCTAACGGCAAAACGAATTAGCATTTAAAATTGCTCCTTCGTTGTCTCCGGAACGCACATGACGATGCTCAACGTAACTTCCGTCGGGAACGGACGCCGACAGCGAGATAATCGATTTAAGTTAACTCTCTTCGCCGGAACCTACTTAACCCGCTCTCACCTTTACAGGAATTATTATACTGTACGTCTTACAAATAAATAAGCATCGACAAAAAAAAAATCATCAAACAAAATGACCCATAAGCGACCCTTACCGAATCGATTAGCCGCAAATCGATGCACAGTTATTGAAAAGTTTCGGCGAGTGCTTGACTTTTTCCTCAAATACGATCAGACGGCCAAACATGTCATTCGGTAAACACTTCTACCGTCTTTTTCGCTTAAACTTGACGTATGCGGCGTTTTGTTATTTCATTTTTTTACGATTTATTGCATTCCCCCTCCCCCCTTCTCCATTTATATGCTTAAAATATTTCTAAAGCGCGTAAAACTTTACCGCATTTTTCCGCTGCGTAAAATATACAAGGCGTAAAAACATAATTTTGAAATTGCTCGAATGACCCGAAACCAAAACAATTCAAAATATTAAGATTAAAATTTAATTTACAACAAATTCCAGTACTGTATAATGTTAATAAGTTACTATAGTAGCCTATATTAAAGTATCGATCATTCGAAATTTTGCTATCGACTGTCGGAATGTTATCCGGAGTTACCTCGCCTTACTACCGTACATCTTTACCATATTTTTTTCATTTCTTAAAATCGATTTTCTCGTTATTTTATTATCTATCAAGTTTTCAAGTAAATCACCATCTGCTTTCCACAACACATAATCTCCCAAATTACTCTTTTTTTTCTCTTTCGAAAGTTTCAAAACTTTTATCATTCATTTTTTACTTCGTTAGTCATCGATTTATTTTCAGAAAATTATTAACGTTTTCTCCGTAATTTATCACGTTTTAAGGCATTTCTAAGAAAATTAACCCCCCTTTTTCTTAAATTATAACTTTCTACCAAAGAAGAATAAAATTTTGGTATACATAATATTATGCGCAAAATATAGACAACATTTAATTTTCATTTTTTAGGAGAGAAAATACTTAATTTTGGGCTTAACGATTTTAATGCCGATATCGTTTCTTTTGCACGCGATTTTGGTTAAATTTATATGTGCTTGAGTAAAGAAAAACGCAGAATGAAGAATCCCGTACTTATAAAGACTGATGTGAGCGACAGCATTACATTAGTCAAATAAAGTTTTTATTATTTACTAGGTAGAAGCCTGTCATTCGACAGGCACATATAGGCAACTGGGTGCGCATCAACATCTCCAAAACCACCTTTTCCATAATAATTTATGATGGCAATACTATGATGGCCCAAGAGGTTCAACAAAAAAAAAATTTTCAAAAAAAAATTTCAAAAAAAAAATTCAAAAAAAAATTTTTCAAAAAAAAAAAATTTTAAAAAAAATTTTTCAAAAAAAAAAAAAATAAAAAAAAAAAAAATTTCAGAAAAAAAATATTTTCAAAAAAATAAATTTCAGAAAAAAAAATTGGGGCTTGTGTAGATTATCCCAACCACGCAGCTTTCGTTGACCTCGCACAGAGCGGTGACTAGGTATTTTACGGTGGCCCAGAGGAGATGTTATTGATTTATGGTTAGGTTAGGGCGATATTGGCTATAACATAGGTTAAGATTACGTTATTGATTTATGGTTAGGTTAGGCCTATATGGGCTAACCTAACCATAAATCAATAACGTAATCTTAACCTATATCTCGTGGCCGTTTTGAGGTATCGTAGATATTTTCGTCATTTGTACGTGGTTGGGATAGTATACACAAGACCCAAAAAAATTTTTAAATGTTTTTCCTTTTTTGACAATTTTTGTTTATGAAAAATTTTTTTTATGAAATAATTTTTTTTTTTGACAATTTTTTTTTTTTTTTATTAAAAATTTTTTTTTTTTTTTTTTTTAAAAATTTTTATTTTTTTTTTTTTTTAAAAATTTTTATTTTTTTTTTAAAAATTTTTTTTTTTTTTTTTTTTGAAAAATTTTTATTTTTTTTTGAAAAATGTTTTCTTTTTTTTTTTTAGAAATTTTTGTTTGAAAATTTTTTTGCTTAAAAAAAAAAATGGTGATAATTGCCAATTGCCACTAGGCTATCAATATATCAGAACCACAATCATGAAAGTGCTGGTCCGCTAACTCCAGTGAAAAAAAATTACGAGTAAATTATCTCTCTTGATTCGTAGTACCGCAAACGTTTGGAATGCAATGATTGCGCAACGTAGCCTACCAACCAAATATCCATAAACTTTCCCCTTTTGCGTTTCATCCATTTAAGATAGACTAAACAGCGCGACAAATCACGTCAAAATAATTGTGCCAAGACTTGTACGTAAACATAAAACGCAAGTATTTTGTCTCAAAATTCAATCAAATAATTAAAAAAAAAAAAAAGAATTATTGGTGTACTGTATTACTTAAAAAAAAAACAATCCTTCGTGCATTAGTCATTAAATTACCGTAACAATTAAAATTCAGTAACTATTAACCCCATTACAAAAAATTAAATTATAATGTTCTGCTATTATTAACGAACGTCTTAAATGAAAATGTCACGATAGTCCAAATAAATTTTGCAGAAAATTCAAATTACAGTAAAATATTGTTGCTTAAATGACCCCATTTAAAAGTTAATCTTCTATACAGTACCGGTATTAATTTAAAATCAAATAAAAATCTCGTCCATATTTAACTTGATCTTTACACGGGGAAAGATTTATCAAATTTGAAAAAAAAGTGAAGTGCATCAGTCAATGCCACGGGTAAATATATACATTGGAACCGGCTGTTGTTTTTCTTATTGTTTCAGCTCAAAAAGTCTCGTTGTTTGCTAATGTGACCCAAACCGCATTTACAAACTCGGTCGATAACTCACGCATCAACTTAAAAGGCGTGCTTTTTTTTTTATTGTTTAAATAGTCGAAAGTAAATGTGAGAGTGTGAGAAAGTTACCTCGATTCAAGAGACGAGAAGAAGAAAAAAAACAATAAAATAAAAAAACCAAAAAAAAAAAAAAAAAAAAGTAGACCGTATTTTCGTTAATTTAGCGTTTGACACCACCGCCCGAAACAGCACCGGTAACCTACGCTTTCGAGAAATAATTACGAGCGCTAATTAACAATTATAAAAGGCATTTAGAGAAGAAGTGCAATCTCTAAAAACCTTAAATTGTACTAAACGAAATGGAAAAGTAGTACGGCAAGTCCGCTCTTTATAATAGCCGCTCTTAAAACAAAACAACTAGCGCGCGTTAAAAGCAGTAATTACCAAATTAAGACGCAGTTAAATCGCAACCCAGGTGATCTAGCTTTATTTAATCCTCGCTTCGCAATCATCTGAGTTTGTTAAAACGCGTGCCTAATTATTTGTTTTATTGTTACCAAAAAAAAAAAAAAAAAAAGATTAAAATAAAATTATACTAAGCTGTAATGGGGTTGCATTTTGAGAAGACGATGCAGTTAATTGGTCCGTTATCTGCAAGCGCATATTTTATTTATTTACCTTTATTACAAGCTTGGGCTCAATGTGTAAGTTAAGTTAGTTTATTTATAATAAATCAACTTTTATCATGGTTAATTTATCCCGCCTGGACCAATAATTTTTAAAAATGCAATTCTTATAACCGAACAAAACCAAAATAAAAAGCAGTTAAAATTACAGTCTGAAGTCTGAATTTACGCACATCCGCCTTTTTTTTTTTATAACTACCGTAGTTTAAATTCTGATTTTGTTATAAAAAATGATTTTATTTAATCTGCTTCGAGGAAATTCGATATCGTGTAATAAATCAAATTAAATCAATTAATCCGGTGGCAACAAAATATTATAACCAGTTCCAAATTTTTACTTTCAAAAATAATTAAATAACTAAATAAATAAAATCGGTTAATTGTGAATAAATGTTTGGTTTTTTTTATGCAGCAATTTTTATGGAGTTACCGATATATGATTTCAAAGTAATTTAACTTAACTTAAATTAAATTTAAAATAATAACTTCGCACGCCCGCAAAACTAATAAAAAAAAAATATATCGAAATATTTCGTTTTTTAATAATAAAAAAAAAAAAAACCACTATTCATATATTATGTTCGTGATAAAAGGTTGAAAAATTGATTTTAGGGAAAAAGAAGAAGAAAAATACGAGCACATATTTCGATCACGTTTCTGAAATGTTGTATTTCATAAAATTTTCTTACAATTCGTAGTTTATTTACCTTGGCAACTGACGTCACACCCAATACATTTCACAAGTTCATCACTTTCATTCTTCTCCATATCTCTTTCTTTTTTTTTTCAACCAGGAAATAAATATATTCCTCACAGCAAGACAACATCAAATTAACACTTTATATATATACGAGTAATACTGTATGCTCGTATATATAAAAAAAAATTTTCCCAAGAAAGAAGTGACGGCTTTCATTATTT
>JAQGAZ010003019.1:0-13797 GCA_034692225.1 Polydesmus complanatus
ATAAATGTTTGACCTCTTTTTTTTTTTTTTTTTTGTTCTTTCTTTTTCTCTCTCTCCCTTTCTATCGCGTCGTCTGCTACCAGCTTCCATCATCTGATAAATCTCATTAAATTTCATGGCTGGATTTGGATAGTTAATTAGCGTAAAATCCCCCCCCCCCCCCTCCACCACCTCACTCTGCAAATGTTTGTTTGCCACGGGCGGTACGCATACCGATGATATATCTGCCGGTAGAGGGCGCTCGACCTACCAATTTAATTGGGAGAAAGGCAATATGGCGGCGACTATGTTGATGATGATGCGCAGACGACGTGCGCGCGAATCAGACTAGCAATTATTTTAAATTAAAACTTTTCTCCAATAATGATGGAGAGAGAGAGAGAGAAAGGGTGAAAAAAAAAAAGAGTGAGTAATAAATTAATAATTAATATAAAATTGGAATGGAAGTAAAGGTGGCGCAGCTGTAGCACGTGACTCTCGACTAATCGAATTGAGTGGTAATTAAATTTTATTCAGCTCGAAATTTAATTTCTTTTCATCTCTGACAAAAATAGGAATAATTAATGATATTCGATCGCTATCTCGCGTTTCTTTATTGACGAAACGAAACAAGTTATTAATTTTTTTTTTTTAATTATGAGGATACAATTTTTTTTTTTTTAATTTTTAATTAGTTTAATATTTTTTTTATTTAATATTAAAGTTTGGGGCGCGGCGTATCGATCATTGAAATTTTATATTTAGAAGTTAGTTCGTATGCCGCCTTTTTTATAACGTGTAAACATTAGTTTGTTTTTGTGGCGCTGTTTCGAAAAAAGCCGAAACCGTAAAATTTCAAATGGTAATTAAATTTTTATCGATTTCGATGAAGAATTTAAAATTTAGTTTTTTTTAAAAAAAAATATATATATATATATACAATATATGCTACACAATGTCGGTCAACTTCTAAAATCTTCAAAGGGAGGTTTGTTTTTTTTTTTCGTCATTTGTGAATTTATTGAGTTTATAAAAATGTACGTATAAATGATAATCTCTATGAATTCTTATTAAAATTTGCGAACGAGTTTACATTTACATCGAAGAAATTAGTTTTGAATAATTTATTTCTGTTGCTGTTTACTCACTTCAATATATAATTAGTCTAGTTGTCGAAAAGAATACATGTATAGCTAAAGGTAAATATCTCGACTCAAAAAAAAAAGAGCTTTAGTCAAACGTTAATAATAATATTGTATTATAATACACTAGTACCAAGATACGAGTTACATAGATGATAGTACTGCAGAAGTTACACGAGTAATTAAGCACTTTCATCCGTTTTTAATTTATGGTAAGCAGACTTTGTTGTGTTGATTTGCATCTTGAAAACCTCATTGTGTTTATATAAGTAACATAACGTTAGCAAGCTCTCGATTTAGCGAACTATTTGAATAATATTTAATTTAATTATTATTTTTTTTTTTTGCTTGTTAGCAATAATTATTTAGATTTTGAATTGCGCTGATTTCGATTTTTTAATTGAAAGGATTTTTTTTTTTTTTATAAAAAGCAACATGAAAACGAATATTGCGTGCCGAAATGAAGGGGAAATGGTGCTACAGGTTTTCTGTGGCGTTCCTTGAGTGTCACCACTTGTCATCTGATACTCTGACCGAGTTTTCAGCGTGAAAACATTGTTATTCAGCTACACATTAACGCTTAGAATTTTGAGGGCATTGCGTAACCATCTGTCTTGAGTAATGCCCTTCTTAAGCAAAAACTTGCTGAATTTCTAAGTTTGTAAGCTGCAACAAGTACAGTATTAAAATTTAACGCTGCTATCTGCTCTAGCTGACAAGTTGTCTAGGGAACATCCAGGCATAACGTCTAGGAGCGTATTTCTTCTAACAAAATTATATTTACTAAATCAATGATACAAATTTCTTTTAAATTATTATTTGATAAATGTAATTGAAAATGTTTGTTTTATTCGTTGAAAATAGTGCAGTTGTTATTTTCATAGACGACATTTTATTTTACTGTTTACTTTTCGTTGTAATTATTTATTATTTACGAAATCTAATTTTCTTTTGCTTGAAGCTAGATGACCGGAATTGCTTATTTTAAACATTTATGTTTACTTTACTTTTATTTTTGTTTTATTACTCGAACGTTCAAAAAGTAACGCACAGCCCACGGGGCAGCGCAATTTTAATAGTAAATTGCGCACTCGTTGTCGCCGATCGGAATAATTTCGCGTGGCCAAACATGTTTTCGAAACACATTTTTGATCTATCATTACATTTTAACACCAGTGCCAACTAATTTTCCTAATTAAATAATTAATATAATATTCTTTTTTTTTGTAATTTGCTGATAAACATGCATTACTCTGGTATTGCCTTACATATAATCTGTCTACGTACTATTCTATTAACGAGCAAATGGGTGGACTGTAATTATCGATATATTCCATTGTCTTGCTCGACTCCTCCTTTAAAAAAAAAGGAAATAAATTCATATTTAATGATAATTACGTTTAAATAGCCTTGAATTCGTGCTGATTTTTACGTGCGCATCGACCTATATTATTATTATTATTATACATAATATTTCTACATTTTGTCGGCGAGGGAAGTTGTTTTTTGAGTTTGGGGAAACGAAAACTTAATCGTTAATAATTAATTCAATTTTAATTATCAAGTTTCAATCATGTCACGTGATGTCTCTCTCTCTCCGATCCGATCGACTGATTGGTTGGCGAGGGCGTGGATATGGATGGGTTGAGGAAGGTGGTGGGGGGGGGGGGAGGATAAAGAAAATAAGCGGAAGTGACAAATGAGTTAGCGATGCTCGTGCTTTGATTAGCGGAGAAGAGGAGTAGTTTAGAGGGAAGGAAAAGGGGGGCGGGGCGAAAGAAACCTATAAATTTTAATTAAATGTGGGAGAGTATAGAGCAGAAGATGAAAAATATGAAAAGAGATAACGAGAATTATTATGATAAAAATAAACAGTGTTTGTTTGTGGAAGGGAAGAAAAGCGCGGTAAATGAGCGATGAACAGACGACGCTAAGGATTGCCTTTGACGATAATTAGCGCCAATTCCCTCAATATCACCGAAGAGAAAAAAAAATTGCTTGTTGATTAATTGTTTTTTTTTTATGTTAATAGTTTTTTTTTTGTTATTGTTTTCTCAAGAAGGAGAAGGGTTGAAAAATGAGAAAAATGAATGATTTAATCGGAAGAAATTTAATTAAGAAATTAATTAATCTCAATCGGGCTTATGCTAAATTAAAATCGCTTTTTAATGTCGTCGATTACATCTCCCTCTTCTTCTCTTTCACTCTTGATTTATAGCCCATTAATTAACGGCGGGGGACTTTCGTAAACATCGTCAATTTATGAACAGCCTTTCTAATGACGTCACTCGCGTACGTTCCGTTTAAGAACTTTAAGACGATCGTCGAAGAAATTTTTATTAAGTAATATTATATTTACTTAAATTTTTTTTTTATTATTATTGTATATGTTAAACGAGGTCTATTTTTAATATTATTGACTATTTTTTGTTCAATATACAGTACCGGTATTTATTTTTTGTTGGGTTTCAAATTTTTAATTATAGTGAAAGCACAAATGTAAACAAAAATAAAATTTTATGTAAATAATCTTGTTTTTATTTTTACTTTTTTTATTGATTGACTTTATGAAGGGAAAATATTAGATTTTAAGTCACGTTTATTTTGCACTATCGGTATTAGGTTTTTTACAGTACAGTATTAAAAAAGTGTGTTTTAAGCAAATATTTTCAATTTCATATGTTTGTCATTTTTAAAGTACGACATACTAGAGCACTTTTTATATTTTTTTTCTCTATGTAATAAGAAGTCGCTTAAGGGGAAATGGTTTACGTAATAGCGTTTGCAGTTTTTATCTGAACTGCTCATCATGCTTATTATACATGTATGTTGTCATTTTGACGTCACTTATGAGTTAAGAAATGTTTGATTAAAATAGAGTACTTACGGTTCAGCTTTTTTTTTTTTTGGTGTCTATTCTTCTTATGCTTATGATGTCATTAGAATTATAGTACAGTATAATATGATAAAAAATTTACGAAAAAATTGTGTTGTTTGTATTTTTTTAATAAAAATGCTTAGACCCACATATGACGTAAGAGATAATTATATCTTTTTTTTAAAGTACAGTACGGTATTTATAATAAACATAAAATTTAAACTCTTATGACATAAAAAGTGGAGTTAAGCATAAGAACGAGTAAAAAACTTTAACCACAAACTCCCTTATGTGTTTATGACTTTATGACCGCATTTTTTTTTTATTTAAATATGTTTTTCTTTCATGTAACAAAATAATATTCTACCTCCTTGAATTTCGTAATCAATCAACATTTCGTTATCTTTAATTTTTTCCTTCCTCAAAATAATCTGTAACGCGAGACGTGCACTTTCATGGTTATTTAGCCAGGACGTTAACATGTCTTCCGGTGTTTTCCTTATGCGTACTGGTTGATTTTGATAAAGTTACTGCCGAGGTCAAACATTTTTTCTATCTTTTTTTTTTTTTTTTTTGGCTTTTGTTACCGTTTTGCAACGTTATCCTCTGGTGAATATTAAATAAACACCACGTTTTACGTCATTTGTATTCCAATTTTTCCCATTGGAAAAATTCAACTGTAGATTTTTATTTTTACGCGGGAAAAATCTAACCTATTGAAAACGAGCGAGTGACAGAAACGTTTTGGGCGGAAAGAAAGACTCTTCTCATTTTATTTTTTTTTTCTATTAACAATATGAAGAGTACGCGGGAGATGTAAGGGGTGGATGGAGAGATGGATGGATGAAAAGAGGTCAATTCGGTCTCGCATTTTATTATTTTTTATCGATTGAAGCACATCCGCCCATTTAATTTCCGCCTACTCTAACGTTACGGATATTTACCTTCCGTAAATAATAACAATACTAAAATATGTAAATAAAGTAAATATATTTTTGTTACTTTATGACTGGTTTTTTTTTTTAGAAAGAAAAAAATAATAAATAAATAATGCAAATTTTGATTGCAAGAATGAGAGATTTAATGAGAGATATTGGTTAATAGATGGCGCTGTATAATAGTTTTATGCGTGGTAAATGCTAATAAGCTAATAATAGACATTAATATGTTTATTTATTTATTATTTTTTTTTTGTTTTAATATTTTATTTTCATTTTTTGCTGAATTTTGATTGGTTGGGCGTTTGGCAGCGCTGATTTAGTCTCGTCCCTACGGAAGCTCGGTTTCAAGTGCCAACTTTTTTATTTTTATTATTTTTATTTCTCTTCATATTTATTCGTTTATTTAGTTATTTATTTTTATTTCACGTGAAACGGACGTATAATTTTCGTTCTCGTTTTCACTTAACGTAATTGACGTAACGTTGCGTCGCGTTTGCCAACGGACACCTTGCGTAATTCTCATCCCACGCTCTTAAACATATGTCTCTCTCTCTCACTCTCTCTATCCTACTCACTCCCACTCTTATATCTAGATTTGTGTCACGAAATAGACGATGCGCAATATTTTTTACGCGGTTGACATTTGCGTGTTTGGATTTCAATGCTTATAGTTTTTGATTTAAAAATAGATGGGAGATAGAAAAAAAAAAAATAAAAAAAAAAACTAACGTACTTGAGCTGCTTTTTCTCCCATCTACTTTTCAACCACCCATAGCCCCACTCACCATTTCACTATACTCTTGTTTTGGAGGCAAAAATTGAATTTCTGTCGAGATTTTTTGTACGTGATTGGCGATGACGTCAGGTGAATGGCAGATGATCTTTTTAAACTGTGATTTACGATTCGATTTCTTTTCCAGCCTCGAAACCAACTCTTTGATTCGATTTTTTTTTTTTTTTATTTTTATTTTTTTATATACCGGGTACCGTATATTATATTGAATTTTTGATTTCTTTTTAAGTTTGATCTACTATCGAAAATAAAAAGAGTGTATTAAAAATTAACTGCAAATAGTGTCACGTAGAAGTCGTATAACTTCCATTTTGGAATATTATTAAGTTAAAGTAGTTTATACAGAAAATTTATTATTATTTTTACAAAAGGAAGTTCTTTTTGTAAAAATTTGTAATAAATTTTGTAGGAACTGAGCTACTACAGTATTTAAATCATACTATAGTACGACAGGACCATGGTATGATTTAAAATGTATTTTTGCGCATGCGTTAATGTTACAGTTATAACCCTGGTAAATGTTTACTAATTTTGTTACCTCATTAAAATTATCTATATCCGGTTTTTATAGTGAAAATTTTTAAATTATCTTAAAATTAGCACAAATTTATCGAAAATTAGGTTTTTAAACATTTGATTATTTAAATACGATAGAATTGGTCCCGAATATATTACTATTTTAGTATTATCCGAAACGGTTGGGTAAAGTGATATTCGAAGTAAGATGAAAAGCGTTAACTGTAGCCTACGGTGTATTGACAAACAAGAGTGATGGGATAGTCATAGATATTTATACGAAAAGTGAATACAGTGTTGTTAAATCTAACTACCCGGTACACGTATGAGTAAGGCCTATTGTTTAAGCGGATTACAGTTTGAAAATATAGATTTATTAGATTGCCTTTTTTTTTATTACCGGTATCGATTTTTGTCAATCAAATATTTAAGAGTGAAGCAAAAGGATTATTTCTAAAATCAATTCATTATTATTTTTTTTTTATACCGGTATTTTAAAAGGAATTCTAAGTGCGTGCAGGCTTACCGGTACTGTAATTTTAAATTTTTTTAAAAGAGAATAAAAGTTGAAAGAAAAAAAATTCGATGGTTATTGCATATAAATTGCGTCTGCTATTTGTCATGATCGCGCCTGCGCATAAGCGTCAGACATATTTGCAAGATAAGTGCGCTTTAGGCGTCGTCTGCACTTTTTTTATTTTTTATTTTGGCGTCTAATGAGTTGTCATATTACGGTAATAGCTGAAACAAAGTTTGGCATTAGCACCTGTTCCGGCTTTCGTGCGGCGTAGTCACAACTTGAGAGAAGCGAGAAAAGATGCGTCTTTTCTTTTCAAATAGGAAAACAAATTGATGTTTTTGGGTCAACGTCACTCAATCCACTTTGGAAAAAATTTGATTTTACAAAAAAAAAAAATTTGTTTGTTTACATTTTATTTTTGGTCTGATAAACTATTCGTGACAGGAAGTAGAGATTGCTCTTGTCAATCACGATTGAAACCAGTGATTTTCTGGAAAACTGACGTTAAGGCAAAATTTAAAGTATTTTTTTTTAAAAAAAACATTTTTAAAAGAAAATTGACGTCATCTGCTTTAGGTTTAATGTTTTAAGAAATGTTTTTTCGATTAAATTTGATTGATTTTAATTTTTAAATTTAAAAGGATATAATTAACGACAAGTCGCAATTGGGGAATATTTGACCTACATGTATTAAGGAATCTTTTTAGGGCATTTTTTTAATTCAATTTTTGGATTCTGCATTTTTCTATTATGAAAATTTAAAGTTTGATTTGAATGAAGTCAAAATAATTTAAATGATTTTTATGAATATTGAGTATAGATTATTAGCATTGAAATAAATAATTATGTAAAGTAAAAACAATTCCGGTCACAAACAAAATTATTAATACAATATTATTATACTATAATTTTTGAATAATTATTTTTCAAAGAGGTTAAACTCATTTGAAATTTTTGTTTTTAGGCTACATTTTGTATTTTCAAAGTGGTTGCATCAAAATCTGCGCAGTAATTCCTCGTTCCTGGTTCTAATAATTTCGTTTTCGCTGCACCACTTTAATTCGAAAATAGCGTCGTCCTTCGAATTCATTATTTTTATGTTTGTTTTTGTTATTTTAAATGTATTTTCTCGTCGACGCAACGTTTTCATTTCATCTTTTTTGATCCAAGTCCGGTAACGTGACGCGCGTGCGCGCACTTCTCGCCGATGATTGATATCCGCAATTAGCGAATAGTAAGATAGAGAGAGTGCTGTTTGCAAAGTGAGATAAGCGTAGGGGGCGCTCTTTAATATCCAAATTGGAAGAAGAGAGAGGGAGAAAGAGCCTAGATACGAGTAGATGGATAGATGAAGGGAGAGAGAGAGTGGTTTTAATGCGAATTGGGATGTAATTAGCTTTGTCCGTTCTTGTTTTGTTTGTTTACCCAATTAGAACACGCGCGGCGCTTCCAACCAACGGCCACAACTAGGCGCACATCCGTCAGAGGGAGCCGACTGCTCGATGACCTCACCACTCAAATACCAAAAAATTTCAAGCTTGGATAAATATCTCTCGGATAATTTAATTAATTATTTTCATTTATTAAATTGGTAAATAAGAGGGCGGCGCTATCCATTCGTCTCCGATGAAATGCTTTTGCTTTCCAAAATGAAATTAATAAATTGTTTAATGAGAGATATTTCTTTTAATTATTTGTAGCGTGGTCAAAAGAAAAATGTTAGAAATCCAATTAAAATTTTCTGGCTTTAATTAATTTTAGACGTGAATCCGATTTATATTATTGGATGGTGAAAAGTAGATAATAATTAGAGACTTTGCGGTATCAGAATCGTTAACATGAAAAAGAAGATAAAAATGATATTTTTTTAACTAGGCTATTCTTTTACTCTTAAACTATGCACCTCATCTCTAAATATGTCTTTCTATATAAATACTGCATCTTATTGTGACTTTGCATATGCGCATAAGGCAATTTGGAAAGTTACGGTAGGTTAGGTAGCCAGCCTGCTTGTAGCCAGGCACTAAAATGATTTTGCTAGAAGTTATTTTTACAAAATGAATTTTTGCCAGCTTATTTAAGCTGAATATTTTTTTTTTCATTAGAAAAAGCCAATGAATAATAATATTGAAGAGTAGAAATAAAATAAGATGAAAGTACCAAAAAGTAAATTTAGATAAATTAATGCCACCCAATTAAGTCATTTTTTTCCCATATTTGTCATCTTAAAAATGACACAAAAACCAATTATTCTAAAAAGGTGGACATTTTTAAAATGAAACATTAAAAAAATATATATTAATTTTTTTAAAAAATTATTACTGTATTTGGAAACCTGTAAAATGGACACCTGAATAATCATTTTTCCTGCTACTTTGCGGACAATTTATTTCCCGAAGCTTTTATTTTTTGTGGCCGTAGGCCTGGGTACATCTGACCATTCTAAAAATTTTAGAATAAAGATATATTTAATGCGACATTTGAAATTAAGTGCCTGTAAAAGGTTTGGTTTTTTTGATGTACATGTTGTGGTATAAAACAATGAGACTGTTTCAATAAAACTTTGTATTTCTTACTAAGATCAAAATTCATGGTTAACACCTTCGAGGTGGATGTCAAGGGAGGTTACTTACTAAAATACAGGATTCCTCTACTCTTAATAACAGTTTTGGAAGCCTGTTTTCGGTCACAGCTTTTAAATGTTGACACACGGTGCCCAAATATCCACCGTTCAAGTGGATTTTGAATTGAGACAACAAAGCAGAGCCCCAAAACAAAGATGCAGAGCTCTACTATATACAGTAAATGTATACATAGTAAAGTTTTTGGACTTTTTAAGAAGCAATTTTCCATCAAAATCCTTAAACTTTTAAGAACAATTTTAAGAAAATAGTGGAGGAATAAGTAATTGAGTTCTCTTCTTTATTAAGTAGCTTCCGTAGGCATGTAATTCGAAGGTGCTAGAGTTTATTAAAACACTCTCAATACTTTAATGCTACATCGTGTACTGTATATCGGTAGTCTCGATACGATACATAGGTGATTCATAATTTTATGATTCTCTGCAGTTTTTACTTTAATATTAATTTTATAAATGTGAGGGGGGAGGGGAAGAAACAAGAACAAATATTTTTTAGAAAATTGCGCGAGAAATTGAATTTGTGATTCGAATGGTTTGGACGAGAGGTGTTTGACCGTTGTTTTAGAATTGGTTCATTTATTCAAACGTCGTGATGGGATTTGGAAGCGTTGAATTTTAGCGGGCAGGCAGTAGGACCGAACGAGGTTGATGAAAGTTTGAGGTGGGTGGAGTTGTGTGGGGTGGGGAAAGAGTTGTTTGGGTTTTTTTTTTTTTTGTTTTTTCATTCGCTGTGGATGTGTAAGTAGCGAGAGAAATGTATTTGTGTATGAAATTGAAAGTTGCACGCGATTGAACGTGCGTGTAACTGGTTTAAACGAATGCAGGTGCGGTGGGATTTAGAGAATTGGAGGAGGCGCAGACAAGATGGAGGAAAAGGGGTGAGCTTGAGAATGGGGTGACGTGGAATGGATGGAACTGCATTTTGCTGCAATATTATTTATATTAGAGCGTTTAACATAATGTGTTTGCATTTTGAATATTTCGAAAATGTAAAATTCACTAAATGAATTTTTGTTTTAAAATGGAATCATAACGAAAACCTTTAGAAAGTAACTTTAATTTCAATGTAAATCGTTTATTGTAGGCCTACACATATTTACGTCACTAGAGTCGATTTTGTTTGCAACATTATTTAAGGCTACTAATCACTTTAACCCATACAATTTTTTTTTTTACATGAAATAATATTTGTTATTAATTTAATTTTTTTTGTTTTGTTGTTATAGGTTCTCATGGGGTTCCGCAGCCTACGAGCCACGTGAAGTCGCTTGTGTTCAGTACAGAACCATCTTTGATCGGTGAGTAACAGCTCATTTTCTCTATCTCTTAATTAGTTGAATGGACCTCTCGTATGAGAAGCTGATTTTGGCTTGTATGGTCGGCGCACTTTTCACATGTAAATGACTTTACTCGCACTTTGCATTATTCCAATTAACACTCAATTAGTCTTGTTGAATGCCTAATTATTAGCAATTGACTGCTTGGTAGTTTCGCGCTTGTTGGAGGTGGGGGAATTTGGGGAGAAGGGTCTTTGTAAGATGGAAACTTTAGCGTTTGCTTGTGTATTGTTGATGTATTTGTGTGATTGATCTGCTTTCGATCGAATTATCCTCGAGCTGTGCAGTAAATGATTTCGCTCGTTGAATGTTGCATTAGTATTGCATGAGTTAAGGAAGGCCGCTTTATTGTGTGATGGCTGACGGAATTGCATCGGTGTATTGCAATGAACGATGAGCTTACGGCAATAGCATTAGCCAGTGTCGACTTCAGGGGTTGCTTTTAATTCCTTATTTGAAAAACAATAAATTGGTGCTCAAATTTATAATTTTACTTTTTAAGTAATAGTATACAGTAATTACTTTTTGATACTTTAATTGGTTTTTTTAAATCGTATTTGAAGAATATTAATATGCTGTGTTTTTTTAACGCTATTCCACAAAAGTGCTTCAATTCAAAAGATTTAATAATTTTTTTAAAAAAAATAAATAAAAAATAATGATTTATACTAAGAAATCCTAAACAAACTTTTTTATTAAAATTAATTTTTAAAAGAAAAAAAATTTATTAGGTAAATAATAATTGCGTAGACACTATAAAAATTTTAAAAGAGAAAAGATAAAGATTGTAAATTATTGTTTTTAAGCGTACAGCACGTGGATTGGTTTAAACGATAAGCGTTAAAAAAGTACTTTCTGTATTGCAAACAATAATTATTATTATTGATTTGCTATCGGAAAATGTTTCCAATATTTTTTGGGATTGTTTACTCAATCTCTATCGTAATAAATAATTGTTTGATTTTATATTTTCTATTTCATTCTCCCCTCTCTTACAGTACATTGTGTACTTGATTTTTATCAAAACCTTATCGGCTTTATTAATATTATTTTTTTTTATTGATTACTTGTCCTTTTAAAAATAATCTATTTGAGCATCGATTTGAATTGGTCGTAGGCTTTGCACGTTTTTGTTGGATATGAGATTGTCGTTGCTTATTATTATAATAAAAAAGAACTTTTAAAGATTACTGACCGGATATGGTTTTTAAAATGTGGTTTTCAGGAGTGCCAACGGTGATGGACAGCGGTTCTCAACCGTCGTCACGCCAAGTGCCTCCCTCAGCGCTCTTTTACGTCACTCTTCCATTGTTAGTGCTGCCTCTGGTGGTGGATCAGCTGTCTCTCATTTTCTTCTCATTTTGGTGCTAAAATCGCAACATCATCTAAATGACGTCGCTATGGACGTTGCCCAATATACACGTCAAAAAAACAAAAAATTATATAACTATAAAAGACATTTTAATGAAAAAAATCGGACTTGAGGCAACGCGAAAGTGAAGTTTTTGGATAAGAAACTGTTTATCAGAAAGTGATTGCCAGGAATATTATAATGGCGTCGTGATGACGTCACCGGTGAAAGTTTTTACTGCTGAGAGAAAGATGATTTGATTTGCCAACTCATCGTCATCTTTCTCGTGACTTTTGACTTTTTAAGCGCATCAAACTGTGTCGGACTTTTTTTTTTTTTAGTTTGTTTTTATTTCGGGTTTTGATTTTTCAATTTTTTCAACTTTGAAGTAAAATTGTGCGAGTGAAAGCGAGTCATTTTTTAAAATCAAAAGCGCCGTGCAGTGACCGGTGGAATCGACGTTGCGTTGCCAATACATTTTAGCTTGGCAAATGTATCCCTCAATTCCACCGTTCTTTGCATTTTTTTTTTGTTTGTTTGTTTTTATCTTTTTTATTTTTATATTTGTTTAATTCTTCTCTGAATCTTGGAAGATTTTCTTCCCTTTCCACCTACTTTTATCTCTGTATTTATTGTGCTACAAACAAAAGTCAATGTGTACCGGATATGAGCTCCAAAAAATTAACTCATCCGGCTTTTCAATGTATTTACGAATCTTTAATTTTTTTATAACAAAAACTAAAAAAAAAAAATGTAAAAAAAATGTATATTTTTTTTTCTTGTTTTGCTTTGAATTTGCAGAGAATGAATTAATACAAAAAAAATGTGAATAAATTATATAAAATTACAAATTTTAATTATTTTTCACTTTTATGCTTAGTCCTAAATTTCTTCAATTTTTTTGCTCATTATTTATTGTTGTTGGTTTGGTTTCTGCTCTCTCAATGGATCAAAATCCAATCTTTAAATATTTTTTATCTGTTGCTGCAGTTCAAAAATAATTCTGTTGCGACGAGGGTCAGAAAACATTTGAAATGTTTTTATACTTACAGCAGAATACTTTAATCCACGTTGCTTTTCAGGGTAGTAGGATAGTATACAATGTTTTATTAATCTCGGATACCCATACAATTCGGGTTACTAGTACGTGTATGGTGATTTTACCGAGCAAAATGAATTTTTTAAAACTGTTGTTATGCTTATAGAAACAATTTGTTTTTTTGGAAAGGTAATTGTTAACAAGCGGAATTGAAAAGTTAACAAGCAAGCAGATTTGAACCACACATTTGCAGACTTATATTTACAATTAAATTTTAGGTCTTCCAGTAACATATCTACGTAAATAATACTCGTAAATTGAATTTTTGCACAAACCTATAACACATAGACGAAGCTCTCTAACAAAACTTATTAGCTCAATCTGATGTGTGTGTGAAAATATACTCGTAATTATGATATACGATACCAAAAAGCTCCGGTTGAATTTTCAGTCTATTTTTTTATGCTGCTATAAAATTAAAATCAAGACAATAATAGATTCCTAAATAAAAGTAGTGAAAGTTGCTTAAAATACGCTTATTAAAATATTGAAAACGGTTTTTCTTTTCTCTTACCAGAACAAGGTGTAACGGGTTGTTCGGTCAAGAGGTAGCGAGCAATAGGCGATCGCTACGTTGGCCAAGGGAACCGTACAATATTT
>JAQGAZ010003020.1:0-13786 GCA_034692225.1 Polydesmus complanatus
CCACCCCCCAGCACTCCCTCCACTCACTCTTACAACCCACACTCATCTCCTATTATGCATAATTTCCCTCCGACAACAACTCTTCCGCTGCAACTTATTCATTTAAACAACTCTTATTAGAACAAAGCAGATCGCAATTGCGGCTTAAGACAGCATTAAAGAGAGAGATGAAAAAGAGCGGGAAAAGAAAAAAAAGAAGGCGGGGGTAAAATAATATGAGAGAAAAAAATGGAGGGAATAATGTAAACAAAAACTCTGCTATCGAATAAAATCCTATAAAAAAAAATAATAATTTTTATCTCTTAATATGCGCATGCGCGTTACAAATTATTCACTTTATTTTTATTTGTAATTTTAATTGCATCATTGGTTGCTATCGCGAGCAATTATATTAAACGCGGAGAAATTCTATGGAAATACCACATTTAAAAAAAAAAGTACTCTAAAGAATGTACAGGGAGGAAGGAAAATTTTATGAGTCGCTTCGTTATACACAGTTGCCTAATTAATGCAAAGAACCGGAAATGCAGGTAGAGAGTGCGGCGAAAAAGGCGACACCAGGAACGTCAGTGGATTGCGTGAAGCGGAAGTGAACACGTGCATCTCCTTCAAATTTTCTTTTTTATTTACAGCATCTTTTATTTTTTTCTTCTTTTTTTTGGTTTTCTTCAATTTTATATATTTTTAGGACGACGAACCACATTGATTGTGTTCGGCCCTGCCACCACCCACAACCCCTCTCTCCCACAATGGACCCACCCCCTTCAAGCAGCCAACCGAAAACGCCGCTTTTTAAAGCTCACTTCCGGCTGGCTACTGTCCAACACTCGTTTCAATTTTACCAAAAAAAAAAAAAAATAGAAAAAAGAAAAAAAAATGAAATTTAAGAAGAGAAAAAAATGTCTTTTAAAAAAGAAAAAAATTATTTAGCAAAAATTGATTTCTAAAATAAATATGTAAAAGGAATATAATAATATGCACGGTGTCCCGTTAAAAAGAGCACCCAACTAAAATAGTATTAAATCCTTTTAATAATTGTAAATATTTGATTGACACGTGGAAAAAACTTTACTTTAAACACTTTTTTTTTTAACATTTAATAATAATTATTGTTCTAATCTGTATTTAAATAACCCACTTCCGGTTTCAACACAAGCATTATACCCACTCGCTATGCACTGTATCCCGTTCGTCTCATGCAGCTGTATCATACGTTGGCACACTTGTTCAATATCTCAGATTTAAATTAGGTAAGCTGCAAAATATGGAGTGTGATACAAGAAAAGGTTTACGAGAGAAAAGAACGAGAGATGGAATTGTATGTGGGGTGAGGCAGGGAAAGTGTGGATGAAGCTGCTGTGCAATGAGATGAGAGGCATAGTGAGAGGGTTTACTGCATGTGTTGAAACCGGAAGTAGAAATTTTGAACACAGAATACAACAATTCAGTGTTAAAAAAGGAATTAAAGTAAAGATTTCCACACGTCATTCAAATATTTTACATTATTATAAGGATTTAATACAAATTCTGTTGGGTGCACTTTTTTACGGACACACCGTGTATAATACTCCGAGTATAATCATAATACATAATAATAAAATAATGATAAAAATGTCATTGACGTCACTATAGATTCATCAAAATTTATCGAAAAAAATGTCCTCCAAAAAAAATATATATATATAACCCAAAGAGAAAAAGAGACTCGGTATATGCAATGTAACCAAATGCAGTAAATTGGCCGTTGCCACGGCGACCGATCCCTTGGCTTAGCCCACCCCCCCCCCCTCGTCCTCCGGCCCCACCCACTCCTTAAGCCCCTCCCTACGGCTGATGGACACGTCGCGCGACGCACCTTCCTAATTGGCCAAATTCTGTTTTAAGGAAAAAATAAAAATTTCTTTTTTTTATTATTATTATTAAAGATAAGTTTCGTATTTTTCTTATGCGGAAAATGTCATTATAGCGAAATGCTTTGCCCAGGTAAAAGAAATCTCAATGCAGATAAAATGGCGCAATGAATTTACATATTGTATTACTCGATACAGACAAAAAAAAAAAAATCAAAGTTTGCAGCCAAAAAAAAAACCAATTCAATGTTTCAAACGACTAGATGTTGAACGATGTTATGCACAAAACTACCAAATTCACAGTTAGTGTTAGCGCGTTGGTAGGTTTCTGCTTACTTTGAGCTGAATGTTCTCCGCCCAATAATAATAGTCTTAGCTCAATATTTCGGTGTTTGTTATATAGAGGTTTTACCGGGAGAGGACTGGCGCTTGAAAATGGTGGGAAGAGAAATTGAATTCCCATAAGGAGCAAATGCGCATGCGTGGGGAAACGCAAGGTCACAAATCAAAACGGAACGTTGACCTTTGACCGCGGCCGAGACAATGACTCTCGCGACGCTCGTTCAGCGCACGCGCAAACAGCGCCGAGATAACCCAACCTCCACTACGCACGCAACGCTTGGTCTAGGCTGACCGGAAGCCATTTACACCTTCTCAAGTGCGATGCAGCGATAGCATCGGTAGCAGTCAAATGACCAAAATTTGCGAGAGACTTTTTTTTTATAGAATTTTCTAGATATTAAGTTCCTTTAAAAATAGAATTTTCTAGATAAGTTTTTTACCAGGTACAATTTTCTAGTACAATTTTTTTTAATAATAATTTATTTGAAATCAAGAGTTCTAGATGATTTTCTTCAATAGACTTTTTTACATAAATTTTATTCAATATAATTTTCTAGGTAATAATTATTATTGTTCTCAATATTAATTTCTAGAAAACGTATTTCTAATATAATTTTCTAACTAATTTTTATTAATACAGTACTATTTTATAGATATATTATCTTTTTCTAATACAATTTTCTAGATATTTGTTTCCAGCACAGTTTTCTAGATATTTTTTTCAAGTAGAATTATCTAATAATTACTTTGAAATAGAATGTTGAAAATAATTTTTCTTAAATACATTTTTCTACCTAATTGTTCCCAATATTAATTTCTAGAAAACATATTTCTAAAACAATTTTCTAGCAATTTTTTTTTTTTTTAATTCTGTTTTCTAGATAATAATTGTTTTTAATATAAATTTCTAGTTAACTTCTTCTAGTACATTTTCTAACTATTTTTCCTTATTACCATTTTCTAGATAAATAACTTCTATCTAGATAAGAATCTACTCAAAAATCACAATATAAAAAAAAAAAATTCAATAAAATTAGAATTAAATTTAATAACATTTCTTGAGAAAAATATTTTTAAAATAAAATTCTCTAGATATTTAATATCATTTAAACAAAATTGATATTTCGAGATATTTAAATTATCTACTAGTAGAAAAATATTTTGACCAACTTCTACTCAATAGGCCTACACAATAAATCCCAAAATAATAATTACCTTTGTTTATTTTCAAAATCCAAAACTTTCCCCGAGTCAAAATAATAATAATATTCCAGAGAAAAAACAACGTCGATATAAACAAAATAATTTTTAATAGCTTAAGCCTCTTTCTCTCAGGCGCCAGGAGTCGCCAGCTGCGTCTTTCTCTGACCCGACGTGAGGTGACGGTAGCCAACCAAAGAGGTTTAGTCACGTAAACGTCAATGATGCAGCTTCCCTCCTCCATTAATCCTATTAAACCCAACGCCTCCCCCCAACCCCTTCCAAATGACGTCACACAAACAATCTTAAAACTCCCGTGGCTGAAAAAGACAGTGGCACAACTAGCGGCGGTCATCTCACCAAACTCATTTCCTGCTGAAAACGTAACAATACTTTTCCTTTAAAAAAAAAACAAACACAACAACAACTCTTCCCATCTTTTACTTAAATCTCCCTTTCCACTCGCCGCATTATTTGCTCGCGCGCGCGTTTAACGCCAGGCGGCGCCACGCTCACCAACTCCTCACTAAAAATAAATGACTTAAGATGGCGCTGCGTGCGCGGTTTAATTAAGCATCACACGACAGAGTACGTGTTCGTCCATAAACGAGGCGAATTAATGATCTATTGCGGTCATCGCCATGTCTCGCTCCCTCTTAGCTCCAGCCTCTCTCCCTCCCTCTCTCTCGCTCCTTCCATAAAATATATCTGTCGTTCTACCACTCTTTTTACATCACTCTCACTCTCACATATGCTCTCTTTCACCTTTATTCTGCTTCTCTCTCTTTCCATCATTCTGGCTCTTTTGGTTTTCATCGCTCTAAATTTTCTCTGGTTCCATCACTCTGGTTCTTTTTATTTACATCACTCTTTAAATTATCTCTCCTCCCACCTGGGCTCTCTTTTGCCTTCTCACCGGTTCACTCCTTTTTTTTTTACATCCTTCTGATTTTTTCCTTTCTCCATTTTGGTTCACTTTTTTATCACTTTCAATTCAGGTCTTTTAAATCTCTCTTTTATCTTTTCATCGCTCTGGCTGCGCGTGCCTCTCCACCACTCTTTATTTCTCTCCATCAATCTGTCTATATCACTATCACTCTCTGTCTCTCCTTATAATGATACCTCTAGTGACCACTTTGACACCCAACAGATCGATTATAATTACATCAAAGTCTTTTAACAAGATGCACACACGGCTCGGTCATGATTTATGGACAAGTGAAAGCCATCAACACTCTCAAGCTTACATCGCTTTCCATCTTCGTAATGCGTAAATAATGAGACACTCAAACACGCGCAAGCCAAACCAATCTCCCTCGGTTTACGCGATTCAAAAATAAACATTATTTGGCTGCACAAACAAAATTTTTTTTTTTTTGAGATAAAAAAAAAAAACAGATCTATTCCATAATACTGTATTTGTATTCAAGTAAATCCATTTTTAGTATAGTAAATCCACATTTAGTCTTGTAGATTTATTTCTAATCCAGTAAATCTCAATAAAATCTTAATAAAATCTGATTATAATAATAATTATTTATCAAATCTGTTTCTGTTTTACTGTTTTCTTTAAATCAATATCCTTATTTCTCAAATCTGAATTGATTTTCTTTTTGAAAGAAAAAAAAAATTCTTAAAAATAAACCTTAAAAAAAAAACCAACATTTGTTAGCATTATTTTGTCCATTTAATCATTTCTGCAAATTTGACCAATTCCAAAAATTTGCTGAACCTATCAAAATAAAAGCTTGAAAAAAAAAATATTCTTTAGAGATTATAGTATTCCCTTGAAAATAAGAAAAAAAAAACTAAAAAGTTTAGTGGTTCTATTAGTAGTATAGTTATTTTTTCTTTCCTTCTTATTTTTATGTCTGTCGTAATTTTGATACAAAATTCCACCAAAAAAAAAAAAAAAAAAAAAAATGAAGCTAAATCCCACAGAGGTCAAGCATTCCTATTATTTTTAGTATTTTCTAAAAATAGTGAGATTATTTTCTTTACGAACGAGAATACAGCTTCAAAAAAATAAAATAAATAATATATATATATTTATAACATATATATATATAGGAAAAAAAGTTGTAGGATGAGAGATAAAAGATACACTCTCAGCGGTATATACAGAAGAAGAAAAAAAGTGGGGGTGGACCATTTCCTTTTCATCCATGAGTGGACAAGCAAGTTGGCCGCAGCTACTACTTAGACCATATAGTGATGCATGTAACATGGATGAATGAAATTCTTTTTCTTCCACTCAGATTGAGTCTAATTCACTCTCAATGTATCGCTATTCTACACTAACAAAGTGGCCAGAATGATAAAAGCTGAAATGATGGCCAGAGAGTGAGGGAGCAGAAAGATAGCAGAAAAGTAAGCAGAAAAACCCAGAAAGATGGAGAGAAAGAAGAAAAAGCATAACGATAGAAGGAGTAGGCAAAAATGATGGGCAAAAATTGGCCAGACTGATGATAAAAGAAAACAGAATCATAGAAGAAGAAAAATCAGAATAAAGACAAGAGGGGACAAAAAGAACAATCTGAATAGGGGAGGGGGGGGGGGGGAAAGAACAATCTGAATGATAGAAACAGGAAATAGTAAAAACGATAAATTGTGACTAGTTAAATTAAATAAGAAAAAGAGAAAATAATGCTGAAAATACAGCAAAAAAAATAAGTAGATTGACAAAACTATGGAAGATTATTAGAAGTAGTAAATAAACAATAGAGCAATTAATTAAGCACCACAATAGAAAGAAAGAAAAATTGAGGAATGAACATTTAAAATCAAACAAGTGCAATAATGAAATTTGGGAAACCAGAACGTGATAGATGAAATGATGAAACAAAATAAACCAGAATCATGAAACAATGCAAACCAGAATGATGAAACAAGATAAACCAGAATGATGAAAAAAGATAAATGAGAATTATGATTGAAGAAAACAATTAGAATGAAGAAACCAGTTAACCAGAATAATAGCATAAGTTAACCAGAATGAAAACATGGGTTAACCAGAATGATAACAAGAGTTAACCAGAATGATAAAATGAGTTAACCAGAATGATGAAACAAAATAAACCAGAGTGATGGAACAAGAAAACCATCACATTGAAGAAATGAGGTAAACCAGAGTTGATAGAACAGGAAAACAATCCTAATAAGGAACTAGTAAAATTACAGATGCTAAAAAAGTAAATAGTTAAATCATTAAAAATAGAGAAAAAAAAAGAATCAAAAGAAAAGGGTCCAAATGATGGAAAAAGAAAACCAGAGTGATGGAGGAGATAAAAATATTAAGAAGTAAGAAGAAGAAAAAAATGATAGAGAGTATCCTGAATGATGGAGAGAAAGTCTTTTCTTAACAAATGTTCAGAGATGACAATGTTGTAATGATCTGGAGTGGCCATATTTTATTACGAGAGAGTCACGTGATGTCTCGGTGGTACTAACTCCGCTGTACACATAGAAAATACAAATATGTTGCGCAGTGGTCAGTGACGCGAATTAAGTGAAGCAGATTGGATAAAACGATGAGAGCTTTAATAAGGATCAAAGTTATACGTCATCATAAATGACCGAACACGACACGAGATCAGCCACCAATAACTACGATCGCATTTAAAAGAGAAAAAAAAAAGACCGTAATAATATTTTTTTTCTTCTTTTTGGTCTTTCTCTTACTCCATCACTCTGGCCACTGCTTTATCCATAACCATCACTCTTTTCACTCCATCTTTATTTCTTGTTTTCTCTCTCTCTCTCTCTCTCTCAGCATCACTCTGTTTCTCCTCCATCACTCTGGCTATCTTTCACTCTCCATCCTCTAGAGCTATTTCTTTTTAGGAAGAGAAGGACTATCAGTCATGTGGACACTTCCAACTTCTCTATAATGATACTTCCTCAAGGGGATTTCACTAATATAACTCGGATAAATCCACAAAAAAAATGTCCTATTTAAGAGACTTGCTCAAAATCTCTCCTCAATTATTAAAACCAAAACAAAAATTAAAAAAAATGTTTTCTTTAATAATGGAATCTCGAAACTGAAACTGTAACTGCATAGTTTAACTGGTTAATAAATTTTTTTTAAAAAAAATTAAACAAATTTGAATCTTCATTATCATTTTAATAGAAATGCAGAATGATGCTAAAGAAAATAAAGAACAAAATAAAACTTAACATACAGTATTAAAATGTATAAAGGAAAAACGAGACTGAAAGGGTTTGAAAAACTTGAGATTTGAGTAAGGAATATTAAAATAAGATACAGTAGTGAAATAAAGAGAGAAAGAAGGGTAGAAAAAGCAGAGTGATGGAGACAGAAAAAGTGAAAGGAAACACTCACAAAATTAAAATAAAAAATCTCGGTAAGACCAACATTTACAACTGATATTTGAAAAGAAAACAGCCGAATAAAATGGGCGAGTTTTACCTTCACTTCCGCTTATTAATAATGCGAGAGGAAGTTAGTAACCTCGAGACGCGAATTGAGTCGAAAAAGAAATAAAATAAACACGGAAAAAATTAAGAGAGAGAAAAAAGAAAATAAATCTCTGGGTTTTTGCGTTTCGCATCACAACGAAGATGCGCCGCAGAGTGCGTCAAGATGAAAGAGTATGCGCAGGCGCGATGGCAAAATATTAACCCGTGTCAATGCGAAAGCAAATTGAAATTGTGTGCCCGCGCATGCGCTTGGGAGTTGATGTATTATTTTTTTTTTTTTTTAAAGGATAGATGGTTTGCTCGTGTCACTCCATCTTATAACGTAGCAGCGGATGTCGATATAAACAACTTTCGATACAACTTACTTTCACTATCAAATTCAAAGAAACAAAATGCTACTTCAGTAAATCTTTTGCTACTTTAGTAAATCTTTTGCTACTTCAGTAAATCTTTTGCTACTTCAGTAAATCTTGTGCTACTTCAGTAAATCTTTTGCTACTTCAGTCTTGTAAATCTGTTTCTAATCTTGTAAATCTGTTTCCAGTCTTGTAAATCTGTTTCTAGTCTTGTAAATCTGTTTCTAGTCTTGTAAATCTGTTTTCAGTCTTGTAAATCTGTTTCTAGTCTTGTAAATCTGTTTCTAATCTAGTAAATCTAATTCGAGTTTTGTAAATTTGTTTCTAGATTTGTAAATCTGTTTCCAATTAGTAAATCTTATTCTAATCTACTAATTCAGTTTCTAGGGCAATAGATCTTTTTTTTAGCCCAGCAAATGCGTTCATTCTCACAGGTTTAGTTAATCTACTTGATGTCTAAACAATCCCATTTCTTGTAGCATACTAAGCTATTCATTCTAAGTTCAGCAGTGAGACTTTTTGCTAAAATCTTTCAAGTTTAGTGACTCATTTTTCTTTCTTTCTTGAAGTTCAGTAATAATTATTGATTGTAAACTTTAGTCACAAAGTCAGTGACTGAACCTCCGCTGTGCAGCTGTTTAAGCATTGCGTCCCCAACTTTGTTGTCAGTTTTCACAGGTTTTCGCCTTAAGCAGGTTTTTTTTTACAGTGTTTATAAAATACCTCCATCCCATTTTCTACGTTCGTTGTATCGACATTTACAAAGCAGACGAATGCGTGTGTGACATGCGCAGTGGTAAAAGACCTGAGAGAAAGAAAGAAAGGAAAAAGATAAACAAAAATTTAGCGTAAAAGAAGTAACGTTGCAGCAGCAGCAGCGCAAATTCACTTAGCGCAAAAAACGAAGATGAAAGAGGGAGAGAGGGAGGCAGAGTGGGTGGGTGGAGGGAAGGAGAATGACAATAAAAGTCAGTTTTGAACGAGTGCAACAATTGGCGTTGATAACGTTGGTTTGGTGCGCATCGACTGTCACTCACAATGACGTCACACTTGCAAATTATCGCTGATAATTTGACGTACAACGTTTCGCTAAATAAACAACGAAACATCTTTTTCTTCCTCGTCTTCAACTCTTCATTTATAACGAGCGTTGTTCACCGTATCATAAAAATAAAATACTGTATACGGTACGGTAAAAAAAAAAATTGGAATGAAAACGTTATCAAAAATGCAAAACTCTTCACTCATAAACTCCACAGCGATAGGCGCCAATTGAAGGCTTTAGTCGCCAATTATAAAAAGCTTACATTTTATAATCCTTTTATTGCGTTTAGCGAATACGGTGAAGTTGGAAAACCTTCTTATAATAGCGTTTAAGGAGCACCGGAAGCGTCATAAAACCCTTATCATGACCGTTAACAGATAGACCCTTTAGGTAAAACTCTGATATAGCGTTTAGAATGTTCGCTGAAGATTAAATACACCTGATATAACGTTTTAAGAATTCAGAAAGCTTCAAAAAACATTTACAATAGTCGTTATAGGTTACGATAAGCTTCATAAAACTCTGATATAGCGTTTAGCAAATCTTTTTGAAGGTAGAAAACATCTTATATAGCGTTTAACAAGTACAATAATCTTAAAGAACCTCCGATATAGCGTTTACAGAATCTGTTAAAAGTGAGAAGCATCTTACATAGCGGTAATAGGAACAGAAAACTTCTTAAAACAGTTATGATAGTCCGTAGCTGTTACGGCGAGCTTTATAAAACTCTGATATAGCGTTTAACAGATCTATTTGAAAATGGAAAGCCTCTTACATAGCGTTTAACGTTAAGAAAAATCTTCTTACATATTGTTTACCGTATAATGTTGAAAATAAGAAACATATCTTGTACGGTGTTTCACAAATAGACAAAGTTCTATAAATCCCTTATTTAGCGTTTAGCGGATATAGTAATCCTAAAAAAATAAAACCTCGTAAATTTTAGCGGATAATGTTGAAGGTGATAAACATTTTTACGTAGCGTTTATCGGATGTAGAGAACGCGATAAAACCCCTTGTTTAGCGTTTATCGGAGATAGTAAAGCCAAAAAAAACTCTTATAAATTGTGTTTAGGGGTTACCGTAAGCTTCATAAACCTTATATAGCGTCAGATAAAAACTTGGAATTTTCTTTTCTCTTCAATTTTAAACATTTATTACCGTTCTCTCCGCAAACTGCAAATTGTATTCTCTTTCTCTCTCTCCGCAAAACGTTTGATAAGAAAAGTCATGATATGCAAATACATATAAATAGAAAAGTTGAGTGAAAGAAAAATCTTTTTCAAAAATTTGACAGGTCCTATTTTATAAATTTAGGTTTTCCTGTTATTTGCATCTCTACTTAGTGACTTTTACATCTTCCAAACAAATAAACAAAAATTTATTTTTTTTCTCTCTCTCTCTGGCGAAATTGAAAGATATAGAAAAACAAAACAAAACAAAAAAAAAAATAAAGATGGAAAATAAAAACAAATCTTATTTTTTGGGCCATTTTTATTTCATTTTTCTTTCAATCAAATTCAATTTGTTTGTACATTGTTCTGATTCGAACGCGCGCGCGTGTGCCTGGGCACCCCCGCCATCACCCAATCTCTCCCTCCCTCCCAGCCTCACCACATCAGTCTACTTTCTACACACACAGAAATATATAAAATAATTCCTTCGGAATATATGAAAAGGGAATGAGAAACAGAGTGATGGAGAAAGAGAGAGAGAGACGGTAGAACGAGAATAGAGATGGAAAGAGTGATAGGAAGAGAGCGTAATTATGAATGAAAAAGAAAGATGGAAGAGTGACATGAAAATTACTAAGACTTAGTGATGAGCAGAGAAAGAGTGAAGATGGAAATAGAGATTGATAAGGAGAAAGTCAGAGTGATGCGAAAAGAGAGAGAGAGATTGGGAAAGAAAGAGATAAATTCTAAAAACGTTTAGCGCACTTCCGGTTTTCAATCAAATCTCGTAATCCGATCTCATAATTATTAATGTTGGGAGTGGAAATCTCTCTCTTTCCCTTTAAAAGAGAAGAGAGAAAGAGTTGGAAAGAGATTCGCATTTATCTTGGCATTACAATCCGAGTCTTATTTTGATAAATCATCGATAATTAATCGACTCCTATCAATCACTTCCGCTCTCTTATCTTTTGTGCTGGATACAAAAAAAAACATTCTTATTGTTTGTTTACGTTTTTTTTTTTTTTTCGAATTTTACTTTTGAAAAAATTAATGTCAATCACGTCTTACTAAAGGATGAAACACACTAAAATCAAACAAAATTCATTCAAATAATTTACAATGTTCACTTAGAACGAGGTTTTGTTGTTCGCCAAAAGTGAGGTTAACTTCACTAAAATGAAACTTTGATCACTAAAGAAGAAGGTTCCATTTACTAAAAGAAGGTTAAGTTCCTTTAAACAGCCATTTTCATTCACTAGAAACGTAGTTTCCACTCACTAAAATTGAACCAAATGAGGTTAAGTTCGATTAAAAGAAGTTCCCACTCACAAAAATAAATTTTAGTTCACTAAAATGTGGCTTTGATCATTACGAAAAGTTTCCCTTTACTAAAATCAGTTAATATTTTTTTTTTTTTAGCATTCACTAAAACGAGGATACCGTTCACTAAAATTGATTGTCATTCATTTAAAATGAGGTTTGGTTCATTTATTTGCGATTCGTTCACTAAAATGAGTTTCCGTTCACTAAAAACCGCTTTTGACCGTTCACATCGAGAATATCAAACAATTTATTAAATAGACGTATGCATAGTTAAACTTTTACCTGCGAGTACGGTGCAAAAATAAGACAAATCCATTTCAATTTTATAAGATCCAAAATAGAAAATATTTTCTTACCTAAAAAAAAAATAGAAAAAAAAATTATTAGTCAATTGAATAAAAAAATATAAACAAGAACATTTCCAATTAAATGATGTCAGATGAATGATGACAAATATTGATGTCAGTTTAAAGTGCACCTTTCTTTACTTACGAAATTTATTAACTAATAAAACAAAACAAAAAAAAATTTTTTTTTTTGTTCTTAATTTAAAATAAACCTAAAAAGAAAAAACAAACAAAAAAAAAAAGAATTTCTCGGTATTTCCGGTGGAAAATAATTGACAATCAAAGTGCTAATCATACATTTCTCTTCTTATTTCCGGTTTTACATTTCCTGGAAACAGAAGATGGCATCATTCAACAACAATACCAATTTTTGTTTTGTTTTCGTCTTAAAGAAAAATAAAAATAAATAAATAAACAAAACGAAAAAAGAAAAAGAAAAAAAAAGGAAATCGATAGATCGATCGATCGAAGGAATAAAAGGTCGCGAGAGAATTGGGATACACAAACAACAAAAAATATATATATATATTCATCTATTCAGCCTCATCCACTAAACCACCCACTAAACCTCTCACCTCTCTCCTTCTCCCCCTTAAGCAAATCTGTTGTCGCCGATAAACAAAAACGGAAACAAAAATCTCAAAACAAATACAGGCTTACACTACAAACGGAGAAAACATATACACGGTGTCCGGAAAAAAAAAGCGAACCCGACTGAATGAGTATGAAATCCTTTGAATAATTTCAAATATTTGAATGACACGTAGAAAACCGCTTAATTTATGAGTTTTGTGATCGAAATGAAAAGCGTTAATTACATGTTTTCAGATGAGAATTGAAACCATATTGTGGCTTACCTCGTGGTTAGGGCCGCTCATTTGGCCAGGGAGAAAGTGCTCTCGGCCCATTCACACCAATATCTGTCTTCCTAGTTTCCCCTCACTCAACTAGCATTTTCAGTCTTTTTAAACCGTAAGAAATAATAATATTTCCCATTATAATTATTATAAAATTTTGAACACCGTTTGATACGCGATTAAAACAACAAATGACCGAAAGTAACACGACACATGACACGAACTTCAACCGCCATTTCACTCTCTCTCTCTCTCTCTCTCTCTCTCTCTCTCTCTCTCTCTCTCTCTCTCTCTCTCTGCACTTTTGGACTTTGGAGTGAACTCAAGGTGGAGGGAGGAGTGACGTGACGTCAGCAAGATAGAACCACTCCAAATTTTCAATACAAAAAGTTTTAGAATTTGTATTTAAGAAAATTATTATTATAAATAAAATATTAGCTAATAATAATAATTATTACGTGTATTTTTAAGAGTGTGAAAATCACGCATATGACGTCACTCGAATAACGTTTGACATGCCTCGAGGCAAGATAATGAGTTGCGGTAATTATTGGCTCCCTTAATAATAGTTTGAACCTCGATCATAATTAGGTCGTTCACTTTCAAACTGGTCAAGTCCACAAATCATAATAATTATTATTTTCGAAAATTTCTTTAAGATCAGAAATAAAAAAAAAAAAAAATTTATAGGAGTAGATCCACTTCCGGTAGTGGAAACGTGTTTATAAGACGAAATGAATGCTACGAGAACGAGTTAAGCGCTTGACTCAATAGGTCTATTCGTTGGTTTTGCTCTAAATTTGCAGTTGCATGCATATGACGTCACCAATGACGCCTGATTCAGCTGC
>JAQGAZ010003021.1:0-13786 GCA_034692225.1 Polydesmus complanatus
TTAAGTTTTTATCTTGGCTAGTTTTTTTTTAATTGCAATTCTTTATCGTTCAGGATCTTCTCGGACACCCGGTATTTATTATTATGTTTAAAATACATTAAGGCATATGTTTAATCTTAATTTGCGTAGCTAATTTAATTAATTATTCAATTTTTGTAGATGAAGAATATGTCGTCATCGTGTGACATGATTCGCCCTTCACTCTTCTGTCTATCTCTTCTCAGCGAAAGAGACCGATTTCAAATTGGATATCCAGTAGAGCAGTTTCCTAAAGCTAATTTACATTTCGAGTAAATAATAATATTATAGCGTACTGCGATTTAACAGTACAAAGGAACATCTCATTTTATAATTTAATTTCAGTAGTACAGATTAGGCCTACATGTATATATATTACAGTTTTAATTAATATTCCTTAATTTAATACCATATGTAATTTTGCTTCTCCCTAAAAATGATTTTTGATTTTTAGTCATATTAATCCTAATCTCGCAATGAAAAAAAAATTAATAATTCACAAATCAGATAGTTCAAATAAATTCACAGCAATAGTTTGTTATTAAACTCAGTTAATTAATTACTGTTTATTTAAATAGCTCACTTCTCTATTTTAATCATTTGTACTTTGGTAATTGTGTTACGTTTGCATACTACCGTCCAAATACAGGTAATGTAATACTTTCTGTGATTACCTGTAGCACAAACTAATACAAATTTGCTATATTTTAAAAGTGCTTGTTTTAAGATATAATTTCGAAACCATAAGAACAAATTTAGAACCTCCAGTAGTAGTAATTCACGAAAAGAACACCCCGCCCATCTTCAATGCCGAAAACATCATCTACATCGACTCCTATACTACATTTATCACTCTGTTTAATAAAAAGGAATGTACATGTATATTGTTATTATTCCCAAAGAACATAAATTTTGTTATTTATAAGTTTTTCACTACAGATAGTTTATGAGACTAACTCTTGGTTTGCTGACAGCGCATGCGTAGATGCTGAATCCACATCCTTGCAATCCTTTAATATTATAAAAGACAACTTTAATGTTTCTTCTAATCAATACAAATACTCTTTTAAAGTATTATTGTGCCTTTTTGTTGGCGCACACAATACTTTAATAAACATTTTCAGAGTTGTTTGGATCAATGTGTACATGAACTGACTAAAACCTATTGCAAATGTGTCCTACCAATGTCCATGTTAAGTCAAAATAAGGAACAACTTCCTCTATGCGCAACAAGTAATTACTGCATATGATTGATTAATATTTTAGGTAAGGTAACCCTATCTTAATCTCATGTGGAGACATTAAACAATAAATCTATAATCGAAAAGTCACCGGTACATAATTATAAGTTACATCAGTTGGTAGGAGCCCGTCATATGATGGGCAAGCTACTCTAATGAGTGGAAATTGAAGAGTGTAACGTGGTCGGATGTTATTGACTACTTTCAAATGAGGCGCTGATTTTTAGGACATGCCCTACCGCAAGGTCAGCTGATAGATAGTGCTAGAGATCGAAATGTGGGAACCCTACTGTGCCACTCTTCTCCTTGACCTCAAAAATCCTTATACAGTGCGTTAAATTTGTAGTACTGCTGCACACTGTACTTCACACCACTCAGCTCTTTTCTTGCACAGTGTGTCTGGGCATTAGTGAGGGCTTAAGATTAGACTAAGAATCCAGTTTGGTGCAAACATTCGCTGCTAACGTAATGATATTTAATAACAATGTTAAAATTATATTTTACAATAGAATTAAATTGTTTTAGCTACCATATACGTAAATGGTGTAAACCTATCCGCTTAAATCAAAATACCGGTATTTGAACAACACATCACTTACAGCATGATCGAATTCCTCTAATGCCTGCCTCATACATTGTTAAAATTATTATAAATTACTCAAAAGTCAATTTTAAAAATGTTTGGTTAGGAATGCACTCAATGTAGGGAACCATGGAAACAGGGTCACACTGTATATCATGCGTTACAGAAATAACATTGTCCCAAAGCCAGACAAAAATAATCTAACAAGTTCTTTCCCTTCGAAAATATGTTGTGCAAGCAATATTTTTAGGTTTTTTTAACTAGGTCTTTGTCGAACGTCCCACCCACCTCAAACAAACGCGTATCTCTTACCTCTTCCCGCTTATTACCATATGTAGGTATCAGATGCCATACAGATTATTGTGAAGTAAATTTATTTTATAAGGTAATTTTGAAGGTTATAACGTTCATTTTAATAAATGAAATAATTATTTAAAAACTGTTAGTTATAAAGTTTAAGTTTATACTCATTTTATGTACATTTTTACAAACCTGCACTTTCTGAAAAACATTTCGAGTTTGCAAATATTTTACTGCTTGTTGTGTTGTCACAACTTAATGTAACAACAACATTAAATTAATTTTTTAATTGTAAATATCACGAAAATATCAGCAGGTGTAAAGTTTTAGTGTAATGCGAGGGTGACTGGTGGGACGTTCAACAAAAGTCCCATAGTAACATTAAAATTTTGCACTACATAAAGTAGAGGATTTTTTAATCAGTAATCTTTATGAAAGTAGAGATAAAGTACAGTAATTCACATTAAGGGCAAATTAGTTTTAAATGTTTAATATTAAAATAAACAGTTTTTAACCCACTACTTCCAGGATCATAGCGTGCTATGATGAGGTGATGCAGCTGCATCCATATGGGAAGCGCAAAATTTAACCAAATCGTTAAAACATTATTATGTTCAAAAAAGGGGCAAAATTTGTCATTTTCTCCCAATTTTTCATTTAGTTTACTTTGATTGTTGTTTGTGGGCCATTTAAGTTTTTTCTAAAACTTTTTTTTAAATACAGTTATACTAAAAGGAATGATTAAATACTCCCTTTTTATCTTTGAATTTTTAGTTTGTAATAAAATCCCAAAGGATAAACTCGACGAGAAATGCAAATGTCAAACAGGCTGCCAGTGAGTAAATTTAATACACACCATCTAATTTCTATAATATTAGTTTTGTTAATGCAGTTCCATGTAAGAAATTGTATAAAAGCAGTATAGTCCTTATTTTGTTTCAATATTTGAAAATTTTAAACTTGAATGTTTTTAATAGATACGTTGAGTTTACTGCAAGAAAACAAAGATCAATTGATGATAATGAAGGACAACTAGTGGTAAACAATGGCGCTGTTTATTTTAAGTTTAGTAAACCTTATTAAAAATCACTGAAATTTTTAGAACCAATACATTCAATGTTGGGGTATGGTTGAAACAAAGCCTTTGACAGTGGACAATCTTTTCACATTCCTGTAAAATACTGCAAATAAGCATTTAATAATTAAATTATTAAATATTATTATTTTTCATTAATATATTCTTCCTTATTGCAGAAAGAAAACCAAATTATATTGGGGAGGTATGTTAATGAGTGTTTTGAAATCATCTGCAAATTATATTTCTTACGTGCAACCAACTGTTAAGGTTAGTTTTATGATAATAATTATAAGATTCTGTACATAAAATAACAAAGGTTAATACACTCAGTTGTAAAAGTATAACCTTTATGAGAGTGAAAAAGATAGAAATTTTATTTGTTTGTATGCACCAGTTTACAAATCAATAATAATGTACAGTTATGCATTTATCAATACTCATTTAAAACTACTAAGACACAGTGGTGAGATCCCAATTTATGTGCAATTTTTTTAAATTATTTGAATCGCAATAAATGCGAGCTTCACGATACAATATAGTGCAAACCGGCTTATTGTGTAAAATTTTTTCAGTCCGTTGAATCGCACTATAATCAAGTTTCACTGTATAATAGTGTTTATAAATACGAGTACATCTTACTACTTGACAAATATGTTGAAGATATAAACTCAAGTGTATTTCTTTACCCACTTGCGATTTTTTAAGGTAAAAACACTCTTCACTCAAAGGCTAAGTGAGGGCTATAAATTCAGCCACACTTGAGTGACAATCATCCTTAGTTGAGTGAAGCAAACCCTCAACGCAAACAAAACATTTTGTAAAATAAGAAAATAAGAGTTTTTCACCTACTTGAGAGAAAATCACACTCACAACATTCATTCGTAGTTGTTATTTAAGATTGAGAAAGATTGCGCTCCATGAGAGTGTACTAACACTCAAGTGGTGTTTCTACTCGTAAATATGACCCTTACTCAACTAATGTTTTTCTTTAAAGTTAAAGTTAATTTATATTATTAATTTTAATATTTAAAATGGAATTAAAATAAGAGATATCATTCTGAGTTTAGCGAATTCAATTTATTTTTGCTGCTATATTTTGATTTATATTAGTAAATATTAGTAACAATATGCCCATTTTCTGTTTTTTTTTTTTAACCTATTGAATACCTAATTCTAAATCTAGTTGGAAGATGCACTGAGTACAGTAGGTGGTGTTTGGGGTCTGTGGATCGGCCTTTCAGTCAGTATCATATTGTCTATTGGCATAGGGAAATTGTGCCCGCCAAAAGAACCTACAGCATCCGTTAATAATTCTACACAGTCAAGTACATCAATGAGGTTATCTACAACAGATAAAGCATCAAGAGTTATCAAAGAAAATCTTGCTCTAATTCACAATGTGTTATGGTGGATTGGAGTGATGGCCATTGCATCAGTATACATCTGGCAAACATATATCACAATTAATGAATATTTACAGTAGGCTACAATATTTACTCACATATATTATAAGGTGTCTTCAATTATAAGTTCTCCCTCCCCCCCCCCCACCCACCCCCCCCCCCCCCCCCTATAGCTTTTGTTGTAAAAAAAAAAATTGTTTTTATTCAATAAATAATTATCGTAAGACATTTTTTAAAATTAAAAAATTATATAGTAGCATTTGTTCATTTGTTTTTATTTGCCAGTTTTCATAACTATTTCTAAAAATTAATGTCAACTGGTTCTATTTAAATGTTTTTTAAATTATCTTTAATTAGCTTGCTCTGTTTCCAGTCGAAAGTAAGGCCCAACTCGGCCCTACTCGAATGACGTAAATATTATACAAAAATCGCTTCTTTAAATTTCAAGTCATTAAATCCTAACTAAGTATTATTTTTTTTTTTAGCAAATTAAAGAAAATTTAAAGTAAAAAGTTTTTTTTTTACTACTTAACTTGTTTAACGTACAGAATCATTACCCAGTACTGTTCGGTTCGGTGGCAGCTATGTGTAAAATCCAAAAAAATCGATATAATTTCCTAATCGATTTCCGCATCGGTGAATCGATTTCCGCTGTAGGAAAGTTAAAATTTTTCAACTTCAAGTTATTAATGGATACTGAGTTACATGTATAAAAATAAAAATTTGGCATTTACCAAAGAATGATGAGAACGCATTGAATTTTTTCAAGAAAAGGGATTATTTTATAAGAAAATGTTTGCATAAATGGACATTTAAAGTTAAAACCACTATATGACATCAATTTCCCATAGTGGGAAGTACATATTGCCACTTGTGAAAGTATTAAGATTTATTTACAGTTGGACTCATGAAATAACATCAATTAATTAATATTAAATACCGCTCCATTACCTTTTAAATGTTAAAATAAATGTCTATATTTCATTGTGAATCGATGTTTTCAATACTATCAATTTTTTGGATTTCACGGGTGGCTGCAATTGAACAGAACAGTACCACTTTTCCAATTCCACCCAGCTTCGTAATGCACTCTTTTTCAAGAAATGTTTTAACAGTGAAATTAATGAAAATAAGGTAAAAGTGAAATTTAAGTAATGTGGCA
This sequence comes from Polydesmus complanatus, assembly GCA_034692225.1. Lineage (NCBI taxonomy): Eukaryota > Metazoa > Arthropoda > Diplopoda > Polydesmida > Polydesmidae > Polydesmus > Polydesmus complanatus. The sequence continues at coordinate 5,786 of JAQGAZ010003021.1, forward strand.
ATGTTTAGAAAGTGAATAGTAAAGCATATGCACTGGTGCCCCCTAGAAATAGGACACTTTTGCCCTCTCCTTTCTCAAATATCTTAATATGCTGAAAAAGGGGCCTTTATATGAGCAATTCTCAATTCATACTTATTGAGTAAATACATTACTACTGACTTTAAAATAATATGCTTTTCTTAATGTATTTTTAGGTTTAAAGTAATACAAATAGTGACCACTGAACCTCAAGATGAAGACTCATTTCCTACAGTTTATGCTTGCTCTGGTACTAATTCTTATTATACAGATGAAATCCTGGCAAATAATACTGATTTGTCTAGAAGAATCGAATGCATAAAAGAATTACAAGGTTCTAAAGTAAAGTAGATCAAAGTTATTTCTTAAAAATAGTAGTCATTTCTACTTATCAATTAAAAATTTATAGAACTTTGTGTTTTACCGGGATAATTTTACTGATAATGAAAAAATGTTATTACTGCCTTCAGTCAGCGACTTTATAGCATCTTGCAAATTTTATAGCGATGCAGGAAAATTAATTCCATGCAGGTCAGTAGTAGCCTACATGTAGGAAATACACTAACTAATTATTGAATGCTACAAATTTTACAAGTATGCATTTATTATTTCTTATTTGACAAAGGAAAAGTTATGAATTATTAAAAAAATAGTTTAATACTGTTCCTTAACAAAAATTGTGAAAAGTTATCACTAACAGCAGCGGTGCCATTGTGTAAATTAAGTTAAAATTGAAAAGTGTAATTAATTATTGGTTATCCAGCGAACACCATTCTTCAATGATTAAACATCGCCCTAATAAGCTTCTAAATTGACCGGTCTAACATTAGTTGATCAATTTTAGATCTCGGTCACCAAATTTATAAGAAAAAATGACTGTCATATTTTTAAAGTTTCTACGCAGTATTTCTAAAGTTTAAATATTTAATTGTAAAAGATTAGAAGAAAAAAGATCATTTGGAAGCCGTGGACAACCCATGACATGTGCAATTATTTCTAAAACATTAAAGAAAACAACAGTCAAAAGTAGGTCTAAAACTTAAAAAGCAATACTTAAATAATTAAAAATGATTCTTTTTTTATATTAGGTTTAATTATTAAATTGATATATCCTAAAAGTGATGTAAGGATTCAACGGATATCAACAAAAATTGGCTTTGATCCTTTAAGTATGTTAGACATTAGTGACATCCAAATACCCTTTGAAGCACTTGCAGTTTCACCTGGAAGTCATGCAGATATTAAGTATTCTATGGTAAGCTAAAAACCCATCTAAATTTGTCCGTAAAATTATACAAAACTAAACAAAAAATATTCTTGTTATTAATACTGCCGTTATTATTAAAACTTTTCAATTATTAATTTAGCACTAGAAGTAGATAAATTATCATTTGATAGGACTTTTATAACTTTTTAGAAAATGGCCCCCACCCATACTTCCCTATTGAAAAAAAAATACTTTCTTAAAAAAAAAAAAAAAACACTAAAACAATACCATTTTTAGAAAAATGCTTGCGAATTTATCAGTAGATATTTTATTAACTCCCACTTAATCTCTTAATTCACCCGGCATTTTAGATTAAACCTGTATCCATGCTATTTCTAACTTTAACAAAAAATTTTGAATTTTATGCCCCATGTTCTCTATCACTAATTATGCCATTGCAAAGGATAATTATGTTGTTATTAAACTAAAGCAAAATATTTGCACTAATAATTAATGTTATTGTTGTAATACTAGTGTTTACCAATTAGCATAATTTAGTTTTAAACTTGTAGAGATTTGGAATAAAAACTAAATTAAACTTAAATAATCAAAATGGCATAAGTACAGCTGGCAGCTCCAGGAATATTTTAAAATTTTATCATTGCAACAATATTAAATTTCCCATTTAGGGGTTAACTTATTACTAATGTGTGTGCTAAATCTACAATTTCATTTCTTTACTGTATTCTATAGTGCTGTCAGACATAATAAATGTTAATCAAAGCCTATTGCAGCACATTTAATATAAACTTCTACTGAAAACACATTACATAATGCTATATAACTTAGAATTTCTTTAATATTAGGTCTAAATTATAAAATTGTAGATTGAAACAAGACGGCGACCATATCCATACACTTCAAACTGTATTCCAAATAACACCACCTATGATATCTGGCCCGACTCGTTGAAGCATTTTTTAGAAAATCTAACTTATTCCTATACATTTAAGGTAAGACTAAAGAAAAACTTTTAAGTCTACCGAGGCAAAATATGCCTGTAGGGATGTTGATTTTTGAAACAATATCGATATTTTTTTGCCTGTGAAGTATTATTGGTACAATGGCATTCAAGTGAAACTATTTTTGCAAGTTCTTCTTTAATAACAGGGGAAAGCTCCATAATTGCATATCTTTATCAAATAAATCTTGCGACCTGATCGTATTAAATTCCTAAAATAATATAAATATTTTAATGACACTTTTAGCGTTGTAATCTAACTTTTCTGTTTAAAATATTCTCTATCGGTCACAACGTAAACAGCAAAACGAGTTGACTATTCCTTAAGCCTCCCCTCTGAATATAGTTTCATCAAAATTTACCCTGCATAGTGCATACGTTCACTTCCATGTTTTGTTCCTAGGTCTTGAGAAGTTGTAAACCGTTTCTTGCATTACACCCCATATTCTACCTTATTTAAGTCTGGGTTATTAGAAACCTTGCGCTTAACATCACGTAAGCGACGTTAAGTACATGCAAAGTGACGTCATAGCGTAACTTGTGAAAAGGTGCCGACATAGGATCCATAGCTAAACGCAAGTTATGCTATGACATCACTTGGCATGTTAACGTAATTAACAACTTAACGTCGCTTACGTGACATTAAGTACAAGGTCTCTATTGAAGGAGAGCGCCAACGTACAGTATGATCTAACTTAAATGTTGCTCAAAATGGAGAAAATTTTCGAAAATCCGGATTTTGGACTATGTAGATAAATTTCAGACACCCAGTAGTGTAATAAGTATTGCCAATTAAGCATCGCTAGTTAAATTTTGTGTTCACATTATCATAATTATGCTATGCTGGACAAGGTGGTGGCTTAAGGGTAGTAATCTACATGCAAGATTTCTCTATACACTGGTAACGCAGCTCCGTCTCCTTCCTATGGGAAAAAAAAGTTAGGGAAAATTGCTCCCGCCGCCAGTGGTGCAGTGGCGTTACATAGCTATCACAATCAAGTCTACCACTATAGTTTTCTCAATACTCATCCTTATTTAAAAAATAATTTTTGTCCCTGTGCAACGTGGAATGTACATATTTTATCATGTTATACACCGGCGGTCTCCAAACTACGGCCCGCGGGTCTTGTTCCACAATAACATTGAATCCGGCCCGCGCAAGCAAAACTGCTAAATAATCTTATTACAGAGGTTAATTTTGCCCTTTTTCTCAAAACATTTTGCGCCTCGCAAGCTCGGCGCTTGTTTATTATTTAAATTGCTATCTTTAGAGGGGGGCTCGGCTACGTAACAGAATGTTTATTCGAGAACAAACGCCTGGAAAGCATTTCTGTATTGTTTAGCGCAATTGCGTAATGCTACTGTGTTTTAATTTTTATATTACATTTATAAATAAAATGTAGACTTGCCTTCATCTCTGTTTAAAGAGCCTTCCTATAAATAATATATGTGATGGTGGATCCTCTGGCACTTCAAAATGTAAACTTGGTAATTATACGGTATTAAGAAAATGAATTTATTTCTTATTGTGAGTGAGCTAAAAGCAAATAGATTTTTATAAAAACACTCATTAATAAGATTCAATGTTATTTATTGTTTAAAATATTTTAAACTAAAATAGTACTTTTCTATATTTTTATATTAAACAAAGATACGAGTGTCTGCGGATGTCGCTATCCTTGCACGTAAGCTATTTGCAAATATTTTAGCATAACTCAGCATTATAAACAGATTTCTGTTACATTAAATAAAGGAGCGTTGACTACAATTTTGCAATAAGTGAAGCAAAGAATGTTTACAAACAAGTACAGTAGTTGGATGTCTTTATATAAATAACTTAACAGTTCTTAATAAAGAATAATATTATCTTTTAATAATTTTCTTAAGAAAATTGCATTTGGTCATTACAACTCCATTGCTGAACTTCATGACTTTGTGTGGTAAGCTCAAAACTAAAATTATAAAGAATTATTATGATTGTTGTTGTAAATATTCAGGTCAGGTCATTCAGTAGTGCAAATAGAAAGAGAATCATCCTATAAGAAAATAGTGGCTGAAAAGCCAGCTTACGAAGTAAAACAAGCTTAACTTAAAACCTACGTAACACGTGTTACTAATTTTCTCTTTGTAGCCTGATTCACTAGTGGGGATAATTGGTGGGATTTCAGGATTATGGATCGGACAATCTCTTCTCAATTTCTTTGTAGAATTTCAAATGCTTATCTCGGCCATCGTTGTCAAGCTAATAATTATCTTACGAAAGAAAATATAATACTGTATTACAAAAACTATTTTTCAAACATTTTAATTACAAGCATGTTACGCACAAAAATTTAAATTATGTAACTAAACACCCAAACATATTTAATAGTAACAACTATTATGTTTTGTTTAGATCCGCATGTTCTCTATGAATTTGCAAGATTTCTATATACAGGGTCATCCTTAAATAATGCCCGTTTTCATGACCTAATATTTAATTAATTAAATGTAATATAATTTTAATAAAAACACATGATTTCTAAACATAGGCAAAACTTGAGTATGTATAGAAAACATGTGTTTTCATTAAAATTTTATCTTAAATTATTTAATTAATTAAATATTAGATCATGAAAACGGGCATTATTTAAGGATGACCATGTATTTATTTTGGGCAATCTCAGCTAAGCTGCTCTGAAATTTATAATAAACTGGCTGTAAATTAAAATTGACTTTATCAGCGGCTCAATATTAAAAGAAATTATGCATTAGGTCTTTGTGCTATATTATTCTTTTATAAAGGGGAAGGAGTTCAAAACTAATGTCGTTAATGATGGGTAAGTTACATCACTATGGTTTACATTACCCAGTCTTCCTTCTTTCTCAAACTCTTCCCCCAATATGCACTTTTCTCGTCCGGAAAGGGTTTTTATTTCAGTATCTACTGTAGCTTGGATACAGTATTTATTAGATTCTGAGACGCAGTTTCCTTTCTTCAAAATTTTATATCTCTGAGAAAGAAATGCCTTCCACACCAGCCACTTTTTAGCTGCAGTGAAAAACATATCATAAATGAATTTCCGTTTTGGGTAAATTTTTAATTATAATTATTTTATTTTAAAAATCTTTAGATTATATAAAAAAGTAGAAATTAAATACCGCGTGCGAAAGAATTTCAGCTTGAAAAAATTCCTATCAAAAGCATTTTCACGTTTGAAATACAGTTACCGGTACTGCATAAACAAGCCATACATTAGTCAATAGGCGCGGCTTAATTAAGCTGACATCATCGAACATTTTTTAACGAACTACGATTGGAGTAGCTGCAGCTGTTTTAAGTTGCTTTGTATTTTTATTCCACGAGAACATTTGTTTCGTGACGCACTTTAGTCAGCTCCGCGAGTATATAAGGACCAGAAATACTTAATATTTTACACAGATCGACATCATCTCAACGTATTCATTAAATTAAGTGAACATGTCTTCCAAAATGTTGATCGTTTTACTACTGCAGTTTGTTTTGTTACTTGTAGTATTGCTTGCCTATAATTCGGCTCAAACGACCCCAGCGCCATGCACTGATGATTGCGATAGTTTATTAATTGCTACGCAATGCTGCATAGAAAATAACCTTTGTTGTACTGGTAAGTTCTTTAACACTTTTAAGTTCACATATAAATATAAGTTTTTAACTAATTACCGATATTTCCATAGGCAAATAATGTTAGATACAGGATTTCGCAAATGCCCTTCAACGACTCGTTAATTTTCTTGTCTAATTTAAATACGATTATAACGCTTATTATTATTATGTCGAAACAATTTAATTACTATCCTGAATTTAAAAAATAAGACTTGTACATGTTGGCCTATATCACATGTACTGTACAAAAAAAAAATTGTATGCATTACTGCAGAAATGTCTGAATTAAAACCTATAAATTAAGCAATTTAAATTCTAAATTTATCGTGTTTTTTAATATAGTGTAGTAGTATCTGTATAGATCAAATACTTAATTATAAATTTTCAATTTCTTAACTTATATTTACGATGTCGACATGCAGAATACAGTTATAATTAATTAGTAGCTTTCTCAACTCGATATAATTTTAATAGTAATAATTAACGTGACAATTAATTTTGAAACAAATATGTTTGTAGTTAAGGATTTATTATGAATAACATTTCAATTAATTAATAGCCGGTATAAAAGCTTATTTTACAGCATTTGAAAAATATACGTAAATTTATTTATTAAGTTAAAAAAAAAAATAATTTAGATTTGTGTCTCTGTTATTTTAAGTTAAAGTCAGAAAATGTAGAACTTGTATTTCAATCTCATGGTTGCCTATACATAATAGTTCTCCTATGCATGTTCCAAGTATATTTGAAGTTTACCAAAATGGATATATTTTGCATTTTGTAATATTATTCATATATTAATTTTTATTTACGTTTGTGGACGTTTTGTATTATTAACAATAAAAAAAAGCAATGGAAAAAATGCGTTTAAAACACCTAATTTTTGCCGTTAAATACACGCAATTCAATAAAGCTATTTGAAACTAACATAAAATATAGAGCGAAAATAAACAGTTTTCATATGACTACCGTTATAATTACCCTACACTAAGGAAGTCAATAAATTAATTAATTAGTAATCAATTTGATTTTTATAAAATATATTATTTTAATTTAACCAATTTAATTTTCAAATGTTACCTGATAGTTTTATGTTATTACAAACTCTGGTTGCAAAGAACTTTTCTTAAGAAAACTAAACTCGAGCAAAGAAACTATTAAGCTTAGAAAAATTGACAACTCAAATTGCCCTAATAAAATATAATCCTTAATTTTTACCTAGTTACATTTTAGTACCGTAATAAATATAATTATAATTTATGTTGCAAAGAATTTGAAACACGATATTAATTAAAACTATAAAGAACTTAGAAAATATAACGAAACATTTATTGCTATTTTTCTATTTTAATTAGCATCAAGCACAACTTCCTCTCCCGCTCCACAACCCGCGGATCCGAATGGCAGTGGAACCAATGGTGGAACCACAACCAGTAAGTCAATCATAGAATTTATTTTTTTATGTACCGGTAATTAAAATGCCGATAATTAACTTGTTTTTTTATAAATAAAAATTTAAATCAGGTGGAATAAAAAAAAAATTATTTTTTTTATTAAACTGTATATTATCTTTTACAGCTGCCAAGCCACCTGGTGCCTTTTTAGGTTTGCCTTGGGGACTCCTTGCAAGTCGATAAAAGCACGGATAAAAAACATGTTTACGTGCTCAAGTCCATTTGAAATAATTATGCACAACCAATAATTAACAATTTTAATTTAATTTTGTTTGATCCGATATCGTAAAAAAATGATTTATAAAGTCTGTATTATTCTTTTACACACACGTTTATGCATCTACTGTATTTCAAAGCAATAATAAAAATTATTAATATATTATTAGTCGAACATGCCCGGGCACCATCTATCGCCTACTTTTCGCAACTCAATTGTGAACAAACAATTGAAATTTGACAAGGCGTTCAAATAATCATAATACTGTATTATTACATGCACAGTGTATTATCACGTGAACAGTAGGCCCTTATATAAACTAAAGGCATAAGTGAAGATTCATCCAGAGAGATAAAAGGAACCTGTACTGTTCCTTACATTCCCCTCATCAACAACAGCCTATTTCTAACTGAATTGCTATCCATTTAAACACACCCTGTAACTTCCAATTAAAGCCAT
>JAQGAZ010003022.1:0-13785 GCA_034692225.1 Polydesmus complanatus
CAATAGAGTGAAAGAAGGTAGAGAAAGAGTAGGTCGTTGACCGCTGAAGTGACCATGAAAACCTCTTTCCAATACAAAGTTTAATTAAACATAAAAATGCCAGAAAATAAATTAATTTACCGAAATTAAGATTTTTTTTAATTGAAAATATTAGATTTAATTAATATTAATGGTATTTAATGAAATATAGTACTATAAAATTAAAAAAAATGATTGTCTTTTCATTAACTGATACATACAAAATGTACTGCAGGCGTAGCACGTAATTTGGCGGATTACCGTAATAAAGTTGTAGAAAAACAAGTGTATCGCTTCCATAGTGTATTCAATAATGCAAACTTTATTGTTTTATGGAATATAAAAATAAACTAGTTAAACGAATAATTTAAATATCTTGAAAGATGAAAATATTATAAATATTATTATTTAAAAAACAGTATAAGAAAAGCGATTCCAATAATTTATAACATTCATAATACTTTCCATCATTTTAAGGTTATTTTGTATATTGTATTACTGAATATTTTTAAGTTAATTCGGTTTCATAACGCAAAGTTCATTTGAAAGTTTTTCAAAGTGTTTAATTAATTGACATGATCAGATGGGATTGGATTGACAATAAATCTTTCACTATTGATCCATTGATTTTCAAGTTCTAAAAATAGTCATGAAAAGATGGAAGGACGATTTCTGTTTTTATGGAGTGTCCCAAAATATATTATTTCTTCATGTTGATTGGCTCTAATACAAACTAGACACTTGGGAAAATATTTAAAAAAAATTTAAAACATTTTTAAAATTACATGACATTAATTTATTTTGTTTTCATTTTGGAGTCTGCACAATTCATTTCCCGTTACTATTCCTTATAAAGACTATTTAGGTTCTTATAAATGCGATTTTTGTCGTTGTAAGGGTGATTTTTGTTTCTATTGAGGCAATTTTCATATAAGTGACTCTTATTCTTATAAGAGCGACTTTTATCTTTATAATGGCGATTTCAGTTCCTGTGCAGACGGTGAACCAACAATATCTTTCCTAAACCGATCGAAAACTACTCTAACGCGCATAATGCCATGGTCTAATATGTGGGAATGGACGTTTTTCGAAGCATCAATATGAATAAAAGCAGCTGTTGTAGAGAGTAGATGGCGTCATCTGGTTGTTTGGTGGTGGCGTCGGTTTTTAATAATGGTCGTGCGCCAACTGCGTTCTCTTCCCCGATGGATTTAACTTCGTCGTGAGTTACGTTTCCAAAATACAAGTGACTCAAGCTCCGCTACCGAGATACAATATTACTACAACTAATATCTATTATAGCGCAGACAAAAACTCGGAAGAGTGTGCGCCACATCAATCGGGAATATCCCTATTCCCGTTAGAGGGAGCTTCAAATTTTGATTTTATTATTATTACGACGTCAATGATTGACTTTGTGTGTATATCAATATCGGCAATTGGATCGGGTCAGGTGTTGAGGGTGGATCCAGGACGAAGAAATATGACCGTCACCCATCCCACTCCCCTCATCTATCGCCCTCTCCACCCCCTCCCAACACCTTTAACAAGAGGAGTTATAGGAAGGAACAAGGAATTTGTACGTGACTCACCTCGAGTAGAGTTATTATGAAAAATCGTATGAATTATTCAACAAGTTCCTAAATCCATCGCGTGACACATGGAATTCCACCAATTTTTTTTTTTATTTCTGCGCGCGCCAATTATTTATCCTTCTCACGTCGCCATTTTTGTTATAATTTAACATCAAAATCGACGTCGAAACCCAATTTCCTTTTCCACGTCTTTCAACTTGTATCGGCTTCTCTCTCTCTCTCGCTCTCCATTCCACCCATTCCTTACACCCAGAACACGCATCGGACCGAATAACTTATAGCTTTTTACCGGTGACGTCACTCTTTTAATTATATCGATATTTTTGTAGGCGCTCATCGCTCACTCATCGTTAACGCAAATTGAAGCGTTGATGCCATCGGCTGCTGATGATGCGAGAAAAATAGAGCGAATAAAGATGCTGGAAAAAAGAGTGGATGAGAGATATGTAGAGAGAAGAAGAGAATAAATTTTGATAAGGAAAAATTGGAGAAATACTAGAATTAATTGAGGGCTTACCTGTACACGACGTGTACACACACACATACAAGAGGGAGTTTTGCAACCGCAAAAGTAGGGGCAGATGCGGTCACAAGATGGCGTCTGTTGAGCCTGTAAATTATGGGAAGGATTCGTTTAAAGCAAAACCCTGTTACCCAACGCAATTTACGATTTGTTATGCAGGGGGAACCCGGGTAGAGGAGAGAAGGATCGGGGGGAAAAAAAGAAGATTGAGAAAAGAGGATTAATCAAAATTACGATGATTTTGATCTCGTTGAACGCGGTGGTGCACCGGGGCCAACTAAATAGTAGGAAGAGAGAGAAAATAGGGTTCCTTTGTTCCTCTTTTGGACGGGGTTTTACGGGATAAGGTGCTGTCCTCGTACAACGCGATTGATCATTGTTGAATTCCCAAAAAAATCTCGCGCTACCGAGAATCGCGCGGTTGTTGATGCAATAAATTTAATGGTTACCAAAAATTTAACAAAATGAAAGTAAATAGTTTGATTATCTTAAACATTAAAATTACCGTAAATCAAAGGGAAATTTTCATTTCAATGTTGAAATTAAACAGCGTATTTAGCTATTGAATTGAAAAATGACTGAAAAATTGAAACCGTGATGAACAAGGAAAATGGTTTTTAGGCAGATTAATCTTAGACAGACACTGAAATTGTACTAAAGGACGCGAAACTTAAATAAAAGTAAGATTTGCATCTAAAAATGAAATTAAGCGGCGAATTGCGCCCTTTAAATAAGTAAAATGTGTAGATGCAGTTGAAACTGTAATGTGAGTGTGGGCGGTAAAAAATATTAAATTTTAATATTTAAAGTTGATAACTTTGTGTTCAGATTTTTGAAATAAATAATGACAAAAACTTTGCGTTTAAAATCGCGTTTGAAGGAATTCGCGTACTAGACTGCCGCGTTAAACCAGAGTTTTGAGTGTGTAGGACAGTAGTACAGGTCGGCCATTAACTGTCCCCGAGAGTATTTTGGCTTTGCACCACCTCGAAGATTGATCAGGTTGCTCCGCCATGATACTAAATCTTTTTTATGGCTTTAGGTAGTGCCGTAAGTGCGGGGGTAGGGGTTGAATAGAAAGGGGGGAGGGGGGAATAAAAGCTGGAAGGGGCCAAAGCCAAGTCATACATTTGTGATTACACGGGTACGTGGATTACTTTTTTGGGTGAGTAAAGGCCATTGTTATGGCAATGCGGAAGATTAAAGAAATATTTAAAAATCTGTCTGCGAGGCACATTTTTAATAAGATAATGTTCGATTTCGATTAAATTATGTAAACATTGTTTTGTGTAGTGTATATATTTTTTTTTATTTGTGAAAGAAAATGGAAGGAAAAAAAAATAGTCCGCTTATTGATTTTCTGAGTTAACGTTAATAGAAAAATAAGCTCAAGCGCTTTTAATGTCGACCCCTGTATATGCAGATTTGAATTATTTGAGCTCGGAGATTTAAAGTGCAGGCTTTCTAAAAGCCGCCTGATTAAAATCCTACTTAAACGAAGCGTAATAATTTGTTTAAATTGCAAATTTGAACGTTAAAAGTTTCTGCTTATTATTTCTTTTTTTCCTTCGCATTTTTTTTTATTGGTTTTTTTATTCGGTATGTTTTTTTTTTCTTTCTATTTTTAGTTTTAATTTTAAACTCAATATGAACACCAAAAAAAAAAAAAATGATAAAAAAAATTGATTAGACAAAATGTGCCATTGTTTCCCAACCTGCAATCTGCGTGACGCCTTCGAGTGAATTCGTTTTGAATAATCAAATGAGCAGTAAAAATGATCTTTAATGCCAAAAATATCGTCTTTATCAAATTTTTTGCATGTAAAAATTATAGTTATTTTTACTTTCTGTATTTACGAGTTCTTGGATATTTAAATTTTTTTTAAATCTAAATTTATACATTTTTAACAAAATATTATATATATTTTTTTTAATGTAAAGTTTAAAACAATTTTGTTTTGCCAACCTTTTTCAATTTTTGTAAGTTGTTTTATTTATTTGCTTTTAGGTTTACATGTACATGCATTTAAAAAATACTTTAACAGAATTTTAACTTTTTTTAAAACAAACATTTTTATATCAAAAATATTTGTTTTTTTTATAAATTATGCTTATTTGAATTTTTTAATTGAATTTCTTTATTTGCTTGCGAAAAACTTTGATCATATCTTTAGCATTTTTTAAGCCAAAGTTATAATTATTTAAGCTAAACTTTTATCATTTTTTTAAGGCTTTTTATTATTTTTCAGTAAAATTTTAACATTTTTTTTTACTGAATTTTGTAATTTTCTTTATTTCGAGTACAGTATTGTTATGCCGCGAAATAATATACGGTAATTTGATTTGTGTGTCGTTTGACGAAAAAGGTTGAGAAGCAGTGACAATATGCGTAGTCCTATAGAGCAGGACTAAATTTTGTCGCGTGTTTATCCAGGCGAAAGCGAATTTTACGTCTGGATTGCTCTCACATTTAAATAAAAAGAAAATTTGAGGTCTTTTTTTTTCTCGCGCGAAGAAAACGTCGACGCAGAAAATCGAAATCAAATAAATATATACACGTTGTTGACACGCGCTGCCTTTACTTGTTAATTTTTTGGCTTTTTTTTTTTTTTCATTCGAGCTTCAAATCAGACGACTGAGCGAAATAAAGACCTAAGAGTTTTAAGAAGGAAAAAAAAAAGACCGCGCTGTATATCTAAACTCTAAAAAAAAAAAATACTAAAATAAGCGTGACGTCACGTGTACTAATAGGCATCCAATACACGAGCACAAATCTCCCCAGTGTCATCTTCATGAGAATAACAATATGTACTCAGGATGAAAAAAACATGAAGCAAAAATTTTTATCTTAATTTCGAAGCGAATGAAAAAGAGATTGGCAGGCGATGCGTTAAGATGAATTCGTTAAAATGAATTCGAGCGTCAGATTCAACGTATTTTTTTTTTTTTTTTTGGTTCTATCCATAAGCAATAATGTTTAGGTATAAAGAAAAAAACCGGGTGTTTTTATCAACATTGAAATGAGTCTTCACTCATCCTCGCAATTGTTCAACAACCACATACAAAACATATGTTAAGATGTATAAACATTAAGAGTAATGATGGCTAATTTTGGCGATGTACAAAAGGAACAAGTCACATTCAACATTTTTTTGGGTCAAATTTAAATAACTTAAACGATTCCTTTTTTGAAACCGGAAGATGCTCACTTTTTTTTTTTCATGTTTTTTTTGATCTTGCTTTAAAGATGTGGTTTTAACTAAATCTTGTTTATGAAAGTTTAATCTCGTTTGAAAATAAAACATTTTTTTAGCTTTAAATTATGATGCTTTTAATCAATTTTTTTTTTAAATTTGTATTGAAGTAAACATCTGTTCAGCCTGTTCAACGAAATTTCCATGTTTTACATGTGCCCAGTTGAAAAATATGGTTAGGCTTACATGGAAATGAGTTTCAGTACAGCAAATAATTATACAGTATTATTTAACAGTTTTGCGGAGAAAATAATTGTTATAATCTGTTTATGAACTTTTTTGATACCGGTATTTTAATTTGAAAAAGATGCATTTATATTGAAAGATTGAAATTGCTGTACAAAAGAATTTGTTTAAATTTTTGTGCGAGTGCGGCAACTTTTTATTTCGGTTTGATATCTTTTAATTTTCTTTAAAATGCGTTATTTTAAAGAATTTTAAATCTAAAAAACGATCAAAACTTTTCAAATTACTCGTATTATTCATGTAATATTTTAAAAAAAATTGCGTAACAATGTAATAACATGAAAAATGAGCTTACGAAGTTTGTTCGCAATACAGTATTTTATTTTCTTCGGTTATAATATAGTAACCTGTGTTGAGGTGAGTTATTGTATTTTTTAATTTGATTTTTAACAACCCGAAAATGAATTTTTCCAGATGTTTTTCCTTTCTTGCTTCTTTTTTTTGTTGCGCGTAGATTGCAACTTAATTTTCGATCTTCTTTTTTTTATTTTTCTCGCTAAAATATCTTTTTTTGTGTGTGTTAAGGTGTTTTTTTTCTTTCTTTTGCTTTTTCTTTTCTCCTTCCGAAGTCGATTCCGCCGGAATTTTACTCCCGCTGATTTTTCAATACAATGAAATTATCTAGTTAACAAAAGATTGTAATTATTCGTTTCCGCCGATATTTTCTTTATGTTGCGAACACTTTTAAAACTCACTATTTCGAATCAAATTGTTAGAGAATCGCAGGATATATATATATTTTTTTACCGGTGATCCGAGGGACCGATCGGTGTAAAAAAAAAAAAGCATTTGGACCTCCTGCGGTCACTTAATTCCGGGCTCTAATTTTCTCCGCTTCTCCTGTTGTTAAGGGCAGCTTTTGTTGACTCACAATGAGTCCTCATTTAACGCGATAGATGAGTTTCTAACAAAACATCGCGCTAAAAATAATCGCGTTATTTAAGAATATGAAAAGTGTGAACATTGTTTAGTGCAGCTTATCTTCAAATAAAAAACTACATTTAGTTAAATGTGATATTCACATCAGATCTTATAATGATGAATTTTGCATTGTTATTTATAAAATGAGCAGCTAAAGTTGAAAGCGTGATGTGAGAGGGTTTTGAAGTAGACTAATGAAAGATAAACACTCAAGTTTTATAAATGTCGAAATTATTATTGGTAGTTACGATAAAAAAAATTGTCAAGTTATCTAATGCTAACTGTTTAAATTTGTGTTTATTTAAATGTGTTTTTATTATTATTGTTGTTATTATGTATTAGCTTCCTCTTATTAAGCTTCCTCTTAAGCAATAGAATTCGAAAATGTGGATAATTTTTAAGGGATTATAACGCGCTATAATGAAATTTCGCGTGTAGCTAGTTCGCGTTCTACGTGCACTCGCAGGAAGGTTTTTTTTTTTTGCTTTCGTTTTGCTATCGAGGGGGTCCTCTCAAAACCCACTCCAACTCATCTCACCTTTGACTCTTGTGTTCGCTTCGCAGACCTCAACTTAAATTAATTTCTCGAGATCTTCATTATTTATTGTTGTTGTCCGAGGTCGAACCCAGTTGTGTGTGATTAAGATTTTAATTTACTCTCTCGACGTCTCTTCTTCATTGTGTCCGTTCTTTTTATTTCATATTCCAGACCAAAGACCCATACCAGCTTTTTTTTTTTTTTTGCTTTTTCTTTCTTGTTTTTGTTTCTTCGTCTCCCTCGACAACAGCGAACAATTTGACGACTCTATTAAGTGCTTTCTCAATCGAGGTACCGCGGTCCATCTGTTCGAATGAAAAATTTTCCGCGAGATATGGCCGATTAAATTTACATTTTTAATGATCAATTTAATTATTAACGCCCGTTTCATTGTCATCGCGATAAAAATTTTAAGTTAAAAAAAAAAAAACGTTTCACTAATGCAGTAAAACCTGTGTAAAACAGAATCGTGTGGTATGATCTAAAAATATTTTTCGTTTTCGCAGTTCTCGTTTTATTAAGGTTGCAAAATAAATTTAAACAAAGTAAAGCAAATAAAATATTATCTCTTAAAAATTAAGCTTTCTAAGTTTAATAAAAGTATGTTTGAGACTTTGAGTGTGTGGTGATGGTGAATAGTCTGATTGACATAAAGTTTTGTGTGCCATCTCAGCCTACTGCAGCATCTATTTTATTTATATTACTCATGGGCAAACAATACTCATGGGAACTAGCACTTGAGTCGCACAATTAAATTTTAGATTTTTATTCATAGCTTAATATTAAAGACAAAAACATTGTGGCATTCGTGCGAATATTGCTTTCCGTTTTAGCATTGAGCAGATTTTCCGGTTTATAGCCATTTTAACATAGTTTTTTGTTTATCTAGGTTTCCTTTTTACCCTAGTTTTACTGTATTTCGTTGTTACCAGAATATCTAGTAATGCGTAATTTCCATTTACAATACAATGGGATTAAATCTATATTGCTTTTCTTAAATAATATGGTTAAAAGTTGAATATTAAAGTGCGATTTAAATTTCTTCCTCTAATTGAGTGCCGTCAATTAACAATATGCAAATAATAATAGAGTTGCACTGCTTTATTATTGTAAATAGAAGTAGCTGTTTCTTAATACAGTTTACCTTTAATAGCTCTAATTTTATTTGTGGCTGACCTCAGTTTGTTTTACCATTTTTATAAATTTGTGCCGGTACTGTGACCACCAAAACATTAAATCCAGATTAAGATTTAGAAATCCAGTGGCAGTGAAATTCTATTTGCACGTAGTGCGTTTCGTAAATGTTCTACTTAAATTAGTGAGGCCCGACGTTAGCAAAGGTTGGCAAACATGGAAGTTACTTATTATTTTTTTCCTTTGATTCCATCGAGTGGATGATTTTTTTGTTTTTGTTATTTCCTTTGACTGTTGTATCAAATTGAAATTTTCATCTCTCCCTATTATATTATTCTCTCCCTCTTTCACTCATTCTTTCCCCGCGCATTTACCGTAGATTGAATGACGTCATTAGCGTTAAAAAGAGAACGGGCTCTTGTTATTTTTAATAAATGCGCCGAGCTGACAATTTGTTTCAAAATTGTAAAACGTGGAGAGATCAAGAGAAGCTGTTTATTTTACCGAGCACACAACATATTGTTGAGAAGGAGTGGGTGTGGGGCTGATGGGGGTGCTGTGGGTAGGGTGGGAGGCACAGGAAGAAATAAAAAAATTTATTTATTTATTTTAGAAATATGTGAGGTGGGGGGTGGGCGAAGATAAATATTTCCATATTTCGAATATCCACTTTATTAAACTCCTAATCTCAGATTCATTTTCTTATCGTGCAATTTGTATCATAGTCGGAGAGCTGCACCGCGCATGCGTCGTACATGTTTTAGTGAAATTTCGATTTCATGCGTGTTGTTTATAATGTATATAGGCGAAGCCGAGTGAGTGTATGTGTGCATGCACGAGTTGTATAGGGAAAGATGGAAAGAGAGAGAGAGAGAGGGAGTGCAGAATATAAATTATGCCAGGAATCGAGCACGCATGCGCAATACTCTGTTATGCAAATGAATACATATCGGTTTTAAATTTCACTGCTTCATATTAAAGAGCGCGCGGATAGAAGCAGATCAGTGCATGTGCATTGAGTAATTGGAGTTCGAGACAAGTTGAAAACCAATAAATCATCGGAAGTTTCAAAAATGAGAGAGAGAGAGAGTGGTTGAGAGAGAGATAAAGAAACAAATTTTGTTATCAATTTAAAATTACATAAACAAATTTGTGCGCGAAATGAAAATGATTTAAGCCAGTGGTTCCCAAACTGTAGCACGTGGCACTTAATGAGGTGTGAAGTTTTTTTGTTGCAAAATGTCTAAATCGGAATTTTTAGTTTTGATTAAAAGTGAAATTTTTAAAATTAAAATGTGTAATTTTTTAATGGAAAAATTGCAAACTTTTTGAGTTAAATATTGTAGGTTTCCATGTTAAAGAATTGAAATTTTTAGATTAAAATTTTTAATATTTTAAAATGAAAAAAAGTAATTTTTTCAGATTTGTTTAAAATAAAGTGTACCGGTATTTTGTTTAAATGAAAAAAAAATCTATTCTTTTTAGATTGAAATATTTTGGTTATAAAAAATAGATTTCGCCACCTCAGAGGCTAGTGCACAGATGTATAAACTGCAAGGTAGATTTCAGAGGCAAAAGCACTTAAGCCACTGAAATGTACTGCAGCAATACTGTTAGGATAAACTTTAAAATTTTTATTGTATCGTATTTTTTATAGAATTATTTAATTAATTTATTTATTTTTATTAATAATAATTTATTTGTTTACAGTTTAGTGATTTTTGAGTTTTTTTTTCTTTAGTTTAATTATTTATTTATACTGTAGCTTGTTTTTCATTTATAATGAACTTTTTGCGTGTGGTAAAGATTATGAAAAAATAAGTAAAATGTAAAGTGGTTGTTAAAAATGCTAATTAACTAATGTTTGTTTTTTTAACTCAGACAAAAAAAAAACTGGAGATTTTGAGATAGGTTAAACCGTAGTTAGTGTAGTTTAACATTTGACTGGTCGCTTTCTTCATGCGTTAAATTTATTTAAAAGAGACGTGTTTATTACGTAGAAGTTTGGAAAGGAAAATGTAAACGATTAGGTTAAGTAAAGCTAGTGAATAAATAAGCGAAGGCGTTCAAATTATCACGCAGATTTTAACACGTGAAATAATTTATTAAATACGGCGAGATATTTTATAGCACACTTTTCCCACGCGTTTATAGCGCTTTATTATTATTATTTTTTTTTAAAAAAAAAAGAGAGAGACTGGTGTAATGAATTTTCAAGTGCTGCGTTTATATAAAATTAAATTTGCATTGCAAAATTTAGTATAAACATGTGCTTCCCAACCTATTTTGCTTCACGGTACAAAGATCAAAATACAGTACACTGTACATGTATTACATAATTTCATTGTTAGACTACCTAACCAGAGCAAACAAACAAATGATTTGAAATGAGGGTGGCAATAGCATCCTAGGTGACAGCTTTCCTAGGACGACACTGAAAAGAGAACTGTTAAAAATCTTATCAATTTCTTATAGATTATAATTTTCACTCAATATTTTGCTATAAATTGTTTTAAATTTTGTAAAAATTTGATTACATTTTACTATTGTACAAATAATCAAATGTATAAAATGTATAAAATAATCAAATGTCTCTCAATAAATGATAAATTTTTCTAATAAAAAAATTTAAAGCTTAAGCTTTAAAAAAAAATCTTTTTTAAATACCGTAACTAAAACCCAAAAGAATAGCGCTGAATGTTGAAATGATTACAGTATTTGATTATCTGGCTTAGACACACTTTGAAGTGGCTCGTGGATTATGTTTGGGAAGCACTGATGTCCCGGTATTCTGCAGTGTTGTTTTATATACCTAGAGGTTTTAATTGACCGCGTTTGCATTTTATTCGGTTTATTACTCTAACATGGTCTTTTGGTCTTCTATGACCACTTGTTCATCTGCGGCCACCATTTTATTATTATAAATTGAACAATACTGTGCTAATTAGCAAATTAATAATGCGTGATTAATATTTTTGTCTGATTTTTATTATTTGATATTAATTTTTGTTTGCTTTTAATTTATATTTTTAAGTACCGGTATTAGATATATTAATTTTTTAATTACATAACCGATATTGATTTTATAATTTCAATAGTTGTACAGTACCGTATTTAATAAATTTGAAATCCAGTTTTTGAATGGAAAACTAAAAAACGTTCGGCAAAAATAACGAAATTTAATAAGAAATGTTAAATGATTAAAAAAAAAAAAAAAATCAGCGTAGTTTCAAAAAAAAAAAAAAAAATTGAAAAAAAATCAAACAGAATAAACATTTGCAGTTTTATATGTACACTGTATATACATTTATTAATATCTCATTTTGAACGCGCAAATTTTGCGTAATTATATACGAAATTTTCTATTCATTCGAGCTGAAAACAAATAATTTAGAATTACGAACACAAACCGGAAATGTGTTGAATTAATATTGTTAATGAATAATTTTTTTCTTTTTCTTGAGAATTGAGTGTTACGAGCGGTATCATGTTATCTAATATCATTTTGCTAATATCAGATGATAAGTATGCATTATTACTCGTACACACACAAAAAAAAAAAAATAAGAGTGGTTTAGGAATAGAAAGCGAGACAAAAGAGAGCGAGTCAGAGTGATGGAGAGGGAGAGAAAGAGAGTTGATGATGATGTCAATAATGATGATCGATATTTGAGATGATAATAAAAAGTCGGAGGCTTCGTCTATCCTTTAGTTGTATTAAATTGGATCCCGCGGTGGAAATTTATTGCCAATTACCGTTGTACACTTTGAATAGGTGACATATACGTAACGCGTATAGTATAAACAAACAAAGCCTCGAACAGCGCGACCGACGCTAATAACATTGCGCGCAGACGTTATTACGCATTTGTCGTAATGTAATACTCTCGGAAAGAATATATTTTTTATTTATATATTAATAACATGCCGAAATCATTTTTTTTTATTTATTTATATTTTTTACACTCAATTTATTTTGCGTGCGTTTGTTAGTGATGAATGTAAACTGCGAGATGAGAAGAGCTGAAACAATTGCTGTTGCAATTTCGTACGATGACGTATGAAGAGCACCGTTTACAACAACTGTTTCATGATTGATGTTTTTAATTAAAATTACGCCTGGAACAATCTCATTTTTTAGAACATTTAAATAGAATTAATTTTTAGGTTTTTTTTTTTTTATATTTTCTTAGAAAATCTGTTATTTATTTAAATTGATTGCCTTTTTGACCTAAAAAGCCTCAAAACAATGCATTTTATTTTTTATTTAAAATGATTAAAAAAATTGAGTAAACAATTGTAAAACTACCAGAAAAACATAAATACAGGAACTAGGTTATTACGTCCTTTGATAATATTACCGTATATCATTACCTCTGATGTACATTATTTTTTTTTGTGCCTTAAAAAGAAAAAGATCTGTTTTTGCGTCAAGAAAAAGCGTTGATTTCAGCCATAGGGTTAAAAAAATAATAATAAAAAGATTTTTTGTTTACAAGATTTTTGCGATATTCGACTAAATTGAATGACTCTAGATTTTAAAATTTTGCAAAATAGTTTGAATTAAATTTAATGTAATTTTTATAGCGTGAGCGTGGCTATTTTCAAATTTTTTTTTTTTTTCTGAAAACTAAATGATATCTGTGAAAGTCTAGATGAAAATATGTTAGGTAGAAATAATGGTTACCGTAAATGGATACCTGTAATTATTGTATAATTATACAGGATGTACGTATTATAATATGTAATGGCATATTAAAAGCCTTTGTACATGACGTTGTATTGAACGAGTCCTTCTGTTTTACAAACCCGTCAATCGCTCTCAAATGTTGTACGGATGTAACGTCATTTCGTTATTGCTGTACCGGTATCAAGTTCTAATGTAAAATTAAATTAACACAAGATTTTGACATTATATAGGTAAGTGAAAGATTTTAGATAAAAATAGTATTTTTTAGGTTAAAACATGGGAATTATTTAAAATAAAGCGAAAGATTAATATTTAGAACAAAAAAGGAAATGAGTATTATCTTTGATGAAATAAGAAATTTTTGGAGAGCAAATAGAGTATTGAATTATTGGGAAAGTTTAATTTCTACAATAATATTTTGTAATACTTGTACACTGTACTTAAAATGAAAAATGTGAAATTATTTGTTTGAAAACGATTTAAATTAAGGTTTAAAAAATAATTTTAATTTCTTTGAAAATCAATAGTACTGCATTTTGATGAAAATGGGGAACACTGAATTTAACATGGAAAAGTAAAATACAGTATTAAATTATCAATGTTAAACTACAAAAAAATGAGAATTAAAAAAAGAAAAAAAAAAACAATATCAATTCTTACTTAAGTTTATCTGGTGGGATTGGTGAGTTTTTGAATGGGGATTTGACATGTTTTTTTCGACAATTTGCTGTGATTTTTAATACGCTTTTATTAGCTTCACCTGACCGTATAAGAGTATAACAGTATAAGAGTATAAGAGTATAAGAGTATGTATGTAACTCAATTTTTTCTATAAATTAAATTTTTTTTTTTCTATAAATTAATTT
>JAQGAZ010003023.1:0-13783 GCA_034692225.1 Polydesmus complanatus
GTTAGTTAAACATTAAATACTCTTAAATAAATTTAAGTATCAATTATTAAATCTGTGTTTGGTGTGCTTGGGCTGTTCCCTAACCTGGATCAGATAGAGGAAATACAAGGTAAGTTCTGTCTCATTTTGGCAGTAATTTAAATATTCCATTCTATTAATTAGTATTAATTTACTATTTATTCTATTTATTCAATTCATTAATAAACCATCAGGTCTTGATTATACCCTCTCTTGGTTTTTGTAACTTCAAATTGTTTGCTCTTTATTTAATCTTACTGTCTATTTAATATTAAATATAAGCATAAATATAAATTTTGTTACACAGTTGCTTAGCCCCACAGAGGTAAGGGCAATTTGAATAAGCTTCGTCAAATAAGTTGGAAGCTTCCTCAAAGTTTCCTTCTCCAATTAACTCTTTGCCTTTTTTATCCGCCAACTCTGCGTGCAATTTCTGTATTTCGTTTGTAACGTCAATGTTATTTGAGCGGTGGCAAGCGTATTTAAATTTTTTAAAGGCGTCTGTGTATTTACCTAGGTAGAAGATGGTGTTGGCGTCCACTGCGCTGTCTATCGCTTCCTTACTATACTTGTATACATTTTCACAAAAGCAATTGTGGAAGAAAATTTGGCTGGCGGTTTTGAACCATCCTTTGGCTTCTTCAATTTCACCATTTTTATGCAATTGAAAAGCTTTTAAGAAAGCGTTTTGAACCGCTGCTTCTGCGCTGAATCCTAATGAAGTGTTGGTGGCTTTGTCGAAATAAAACTTTTCGGGATCAGATGAGCCGATGGCAGCTCCGATAGCAGCACCTATCCCGACTGAAGCCCCAACACCAAGGGCGGCATAGGCTACACTACCCACAGTTATCGCTATTGGAGCAAACGCAAGCATGGCTGCAGCAGCAATTATAGAAAATAGACTCCATAATGCTCCATTTCGAGCTCCACGAGTTCGGTTGATTGAACTGCAAGTGACTAAAATTGCATTCCCGAGAATTGTTTCTTTGTAGTTTCTTATACTTTTACCTAATTTCTTTTCAACTTCTTCTTGATATCGGCCTTTGCTTTCACTACTGCCCATTGTCACCAATTGTTACTCAGAATGCATTATGCAGAAGCGAAATGTGTAATAAAAACAAGGTTTTCTTATCAGATCTGTCTTTTTTTTTTTTTTTGGAAATAATTTTTTACTTTTTCATGAAATAATATTTGCAGAATTTATCAGAAACTATTTCATCATGCATTTTCTCTTTATCAATTTTTTTTTACTTTTGTAAATTTTTTCTATAGAAATTCAAGTGATAAGCTGCCTGATAAAAACCATTAAACAAAACAAAAAAAAAGCACTTATTTATTTGTAGTGCTTCATCTACCCTTTTAACAAATTGATTTAAATTGCCTGAAAATTGAAACAATTTAGGAAAACAAATCGCAAATAAAATGAAGCAAATAATAAGGAAATCAAAAATAGACGAATTAATTTTTATTTAAATATAATTAAAAAAAATACTCCAGTAATAAAAATGATATAAAATCTTTTAAATCAAAAAAATTTAATCTAATTTTGATAACATTTTTTAAGGGAAAAAACCGTTGCTTATTATCAAACGTTATCCTCAACGAAAACATTTAGATTAGATTGCATAATATCAGCATACACAACTTGATATAAAAGATGACGAAATGTTTTAAATTTTCAAACCTAAATTGAGCTTCAAAAACGCAGTAATGACAACAGGAGAAATAGCAAAAACATTTGGATGAAAGTAAGTAGTTTGCAATTAAAACTAATTTAAATAATATTTTATAAAGACAGAAAATACAATGAAGAAGAAGTAGGCGTATATTCTAAGCATTTCTCAATAAATGCCAATAAAGGTAATGAATTGTAAAAATTAACTTTAACTGTTAAATATTTAATTATACGACTTAATTAAATAAAAAATGAGAAGAGAAGAAGCTGAAACAGAAAATGAAGTAACTGATAAAATAAATAGGCTACTTTAACTGAGAATGGAAAAAAATCCCATTTTCCACTTCTTCTGACTGAACAGCAAATATTGGCGATCGGATTCTTTAATTGGTATAAAAAGCATGTCCAGGCGGAAGCGAATAAAATAATTAAAAAATATAAGTTTGATGAGGAATATGTTAGTGTGGGAGGACCGGAAACTTTGTCTAAACTGCTCCAAAAAGCAGGGGAAAAAAATTATTGTCAAAATCTATTTTTTATATTAACTCAAAACATAGAAAGCAGTGAAAAAAATAAAATTCATAACTTGGATTGGGCAGTTTTAGTCATTATTAATTTAAAAAACAGAGTTTATATTTTATTCAAAGGCATTACAACTACGCAGATTCCGGAAGATTTACAACGGATTTTAAAAGATGCTTATAAGACTCGCGGTATTGATTTCATCATGAATACAGCTAAAATTAGCAATAAACGCACACTTGTAAACGGAGGACAATGTTCCTTACAAAATTTACAAATAATTTTAGAACAGTATGAAAGATGCGGCGCTAATTTCATTGATACTTTTCAACATTTTGCCTTTCCCGATGAAACTGAAAGTAAAATGGTAACGATATATTTTGGGCCTAATGATGAATCCCTATTTGTCGAAGTTGTAAGTAAATTTTTGGAATTATATAGTCATAAAGAGTTACAGGACAACGTTATGGAACAGATAAGTAAATGCTTATCAGAAAAGCAGCATATATTTAAAGAAAGTCAGAATAGAGATATAAGAATACTAGCGCTGGAGTTAATTAATATTCTTTACAAAGCGGGTAAACCATTGGTAAACGTTAAAGAAAACGTCATTCGATATTACAATGAGAATAAAAAGGCGTATTTAAACAAAATTCGCGAAGGTAACGTGCAATTATTGGAAAATGTTCGAGATCAAGCCACAAAAATGGCTTTGAAAATTGCTGTAAATAATGGGATAAAATTTGTGGTTTTCGTTTATTCCTTGCTACCCCAACAACTCGACCTCGACACACTAATTGATTTTATTTGCCTAATTTACGAAGATACTCGATTAAAAACAAAAGCAGAGAGTATTAAACGAGATTTAATAACTGAGGGGAATAAATCAGCGGAAAAGATAAAAGAAAATATTTACAAAATTCAAAGGGAAATTGATTTTTATATCATTAAACACGAAATAAATACAAATAATTACGTGTACGATTTAGTTATTATATTATTTGAAAAGTTAATGACGAAATTTGGTGGTGAAATATTAGACTATGACCTAGATTCAAAAATTATTAACTGGGTCGTCAACGCGTGTAAAAACGCTGCAAGTGAATTGGTGGTAAAGGCAGCGATTAATATACTTTGCTTTCTACCAGAAAATACCGAAATTAATGAGGAGAATGATGAATTCGATGGAGTATTTTCTAAACTTTCCGCCAATTCCGATAACTTTCATTTAGTTCTGAAGCTGAGTTTAAAAATCCAGTTTTCAAAACCTTGTGTTAACTTAATCAGATTTTTATTGCAAATTGTGGAAACCGAGGAAGACTGTTTCGATGGTGAAACAGCGCGAGTTTTAAATAAGTTGTTGACAAAAGGAAGACTCCCGCAAGAGTTAAAACAAGAGGTGAGGGAAATAATCGAATTAGAAAATAAATGCACAGAAAGCGAGCTGCAAAATAATAAACATTTATTACAAATATTTATACATCGTGTAGAACGAAAAAAAAAACTAACGTTTAATTGCTTTAAAAAAATATCCGAGCATTTAACAATAATAATAATTGAAGAGAAAATTGAATATATTTTGAGAGAAATTGTAGATAATAATATACAGCGAGTGCCAAAATTTATTATCAACCATTTGAAAGTGTTGGTAAAAAATTCAACAAAACCGGAATTAATTTCCTTGTGCATTTCGCTTATTAAAAACGACTATATTTCGATAAACGATATCGGATGCATAGAGAATTTAATTGATGGCAATCAAGCAATTCAGTCGCGGTTTTTAGAGATAATTTATATCGCTTTTCAAAAAGGACAACACATATCGGACAATTTACTTGACAGAATAGAAAAATTACCCTCATCAATTTATAAACTTAACATTCTTAATAGAATTAATGGCATTGAAAGCCATCTTGAGGTTGTAAATAGTCCAAGGAATATATTGAGCGATAGAAAAAAGAGCTTGGAGGATATTATATTAGCGAATGATAGCAATAATTATAACCAATACATGGTAAATATATTTCAAAATCTGATAATATTTGATAAAGACGTCAGAGTAGAAGCTTTTCATTCGTTAAGCCTTATTTTAGACGAAAAACAAGAGTACGAAATCGACTTGGAAAAAATATTATTCGCTATCCGTGACTGTAATTTTGATATTAAAAGTATAAACAAATTATTGGATAAAGTTGCAACGACGAAGGATTTTACTCTGGTAATTGATTTTTTAATTTACACTTGCGAATTAAACATAGAAAATAAATCAGTGTTCTCATCAGCGGTATCAATCTTAAAATATGTAGTTAATAAAATTCAAAAACAACAATTGTTACGTGTATTTACTGAAGAACACGCAATTAGATTACATGAAATTCTTTGTTTTACCACTATTTCATCCAAAAAAAATGACATAGTAGATATCTTAGAGTGCGCATTTTCCAATGAACAATTGCTGAAATTTATCCCCGATGAGGCTTTTATACCGATGCAAATATTACGCAACGAGCTCTCAGTTGCAACACTTGCTCAGTTCTTTTCTCTAGATTTTCAAATGATAACTTCTAAAGGATATCGCATTACCTTGAACAACTTTACTAACATTTGGAAGATTTTAGAAAAGTTAAATGATTTTCCGACGAAATTTGAGGAATTTTTATTCGTCATTAGTGAAAATCAAGGATTACATAGATTTATGTACGCAATTTGCAATACGATATGTAAGTGTATTTGCGCGGAAAATGAGCAGGATATTTTAAGTTTGATTGAGACATTACAAAGGCATTTAATTAAGGCGGATCAACGTAATTCTAAAGAGCGCAGGCTTAAAATTAGCATTGTACAGCATGTAGTTAATTTTTGCACGGAGAAAATAATTTCGAAAAATGAAAAATTAAAACGAAAACAATTATTAATCCAAATGTTGAAGAAATTGATTTTGGATAAGAAAAAACCACTGTTAAATAAAATTGCTTTTGGTTGTTTGTTAAAGAATTATTACTCGAGCGAGGTTAATTCACAGATTTTAAATAAATATTACGATATTTTAAAAAATGAATTCAAACAGCTGGGTGACAGAATTGTTAAAAATAAATTGCATCTCGTGGATAAACATTTTCATGCATTAACACAAGAGGAGAAATACTCCTTGTTATGTACAATAAGTACTATTTTGTTATATAATCAGCAGCTTAATTTCGATACTTTTAATAGAAAAGAGTTGTTGCGTTTCGCCATATTAAATAGTGCCACAGATGCACATAATTACAATGATTTGCAATTATTTAATAACTATTTTGACTCAATCGATTCTAAATTAAAGGAAGATACTTTAGAACTATTTCTCGTAAAATTAAGTGTTTTTGACTTGGATATTAAGCAAATTAACGACATAATGCACATTATTTTTGAATTTCCTGAACATTCTTTTAATTTTTTTCAAAATTACTTTTCAAAAGCGGATAATTTCATTGGCGCTTTGAAGAAAGTGTGGTTAGAATTAAAATTAAATAGTTACGATATTATATTTAGTAAACAACAGTTCACTAAATTGAACAATTATGTTTTTGGCAATGATAAAAGAGATAAACGTTTATTGTTTGTAGATTGGAAATCTTTAACTATTAAAATAAACAGTATAACTTCAAATGATAAGTGCAACAAGTATCAAGTGAATTGTATTGACGATTATTTGTTAGTTTTGAAAATGCTATTAGAAAAAGAGCGCGATATGGATAGTTGCGAAATCATTTTAATCCCTTCTTTTAAACATCCTCTCCAATCAATTAAATATTTGATAGTTCATTTAATGATCCATGACAATTCTTTAATTATGAATAAATTTGATTTAAAAGCCTTAAAAACCAAATTATTTTACATGTTAGAAATTGGCTGGACTGTTGAATCAATTGAGTTAGTAATACAGCATTTTAAAGACAATCCTGATCATAACAAATCTCATATGTTGAGCGCTTTAGACTTAATTAATGAATTTAAATTGAGAGAATACGAAAATGACATTAAGGGTGAAAGTGTATTAGAGATATTAAACTCCTCTGTTAAGGAATGGAGCATTAAACTTCATTCGTTAGCCTTGTTTCAAGCATTTCGAGGAACTTTTGATCAGTCTGTCCAGCAACTCAGTACGGAATTAATAACCTTAAATGAAGATTGTAGGTATCTTAAAAATAAAAAGTTTGCAAAAGATTTAGACAAAGTTTGTGAAATTTATCAAAGTCAATCGAAATGGATGCAAAATGCTGACGTTATCTCAACTTGGAAAGAGATGGAAATCAGTGAGTGGGCTGCATTAATCAGAAAAAAATCTTTCAATCTTTTTAATTCCGTCGATCCATGTGAAAAGATTGCTGTGGTTAAAAGAGCGATGGAAATAGCTACTGGCTTTTCAGTCAGAGATGTTCAATTAATTTCTCTTTTATGTCTAATAAACTGTGAAAAAAACAAAGGCAGGCTGTCGCAAGTGAATACAGGCGAAGGGAAAACAACTATCGTGGCCATGTTTGCTGCTGTGAAAGCCTTAGATGGTCACTCAGTAGACATAATTACGAGTTCGCCTGAACTTGCTAAGCCGCAGTGCGAACAGCAAGTTATATTTTTCTCGTTTTTTGGTTTTACGGTGGCTCACAATCACTTGGACGAGAATAATTTAGATAATGGTGATATTAAAGATGTTTATAAGAAAACAATTGTGTACGGAGCAGCGAGCGATTTTCAAGGAGACATTTTAAGGGACGAGTTCAGTAAGTTAGGTTCAAGAAGCGGTAGAAAATTCGATATTGCCATTGTTGACGAAGTAGATAGCATGTTAATCGATGGTAAGAACCACATTGTCATGCTTTCTAGTCAAATGCCAGGTATGAATCATTTAGAACCACTTTTAGCTGCCATCTGGAGCCAATTGACTTACATCAGCCAATCGCTGGTAGAAAAAGGTGGTCAATACTATTTCGTTACGAAAAATCCACACAATCAGAAAGTTGAACACCTTTTTGATAACAGAATCAACTTTATCAGAAATATAATAGAAGTTCATGTTAGAAGTCTTTTAAGAGATGAAGAGCATTTGCCTGAAAACGAAAAAAATATTTCCGAAGAATATCCGGTAATAACAATTCCCAAACACTTAAGAAGTTTTGTTACAAATGTTCAATTAATGCATTGGATAGACAGTGCCATCTATGCCAAATACGATTGTAATGTTGGTCAACATTATTTGATAAGCCCATGTGGCAAGATCACTCCGATTGACGCCTCAAATACTGGAGTAGTTCAGCAAAATACAAACTGGAGTAATGGACTCCACCAGTTTTTGCAAATGAAAGAAAGGGTTAAACTTTTTCCAGAAAATCTACCCACAAATTACATCTCTAACGTATCGTATTTCAAAAGATACGGCTGTAATATTTATGGCTTAACGGGAACTTTGGGCAGTAAAAAATCCAGGGAGTTTCTGTGCCACACTTATAATGTTGATCTTGTTATAATTCCACCATTTCGAAAAAAACAGCACCGAGAATTAACACCTATCATTACAACTAATGAGAGGGACTGGTACGATGCAATAGTAGATAGTACACTAAATAAACTTAAAAATCAAAGAGGAGTTTTAGTAATAACCAATTATATAAGTGAGGCGCAGGAAGTAAAAAGAATAATCTGCGATGAAAGAAAGTATGATGCAGAAAAGGTGAAATTGTACACCACAGAAAAAGATTCAAAAGTAGTGAACCAAGAGTTGGAGCACGGTCAAGTAATAATAGCCACTAATATAGCCGGTAGAGGAACTGACATTAAGACGTCGTCTTTAGTCGAACAAAATGGCGGTCTTCACGTGTTAATCACGTTTTTACCTAAGAATGAAAGAGTTGAATATCAGAACGTAGGCCGGACATCTAGAACCGGGAATAGAGGTACCAGTCAGTTGGTTTTATTGGAACCTAGTCGTCAGTTTAACATAAACATTTTAAAAATGAAAAGGGATGAAATAGAAATGCAATCTCTGAATAAATTAGAAATAGAAAACATTTTGAATAGAGACGAAATTTTTAGAGTATTTTGTAAACTTCTTAATGATTTTAATAAGATTTCAATGGAGGAAAATACTAAGAGAGCCATTGAAGAAAGATTCGCTATTTGGTTACAAGGACAAACTAGTAGTTTGAGTCGCGAAGCTTTACAGGAGAGTTTTAGAATATTTCAAAACGATTTAAAAAAAGGGGGCGAAAATAATTTAATAACAAATCCTTACTTCCACGTTTTAAACGGTAACGAGTGTTTAAAAAATAAAGAATTCGATGCGGCTATTGCGCAATACAGTCGAGCTATTGATTTAGATCCCCATTTTGCGGAAAATGCTTATTACAATCGAGGGTACGCTAAAATAGCTAAATATGGTAAACTATTAGCCGATAGTAAAAAATCCACGCAGGCAGCTGAAGCATCATTTCAAAACACAACTGGCATTAATGACTGCGTTGCTTGCGATGAAGTTATTAAGCAAATTCATAGCGCAATAGATGATTTTAAGAATGCCAGAAAAAGTTTATGCGAAAAAATAACTTATTTATATCTTATTCAATCAGATTCCTCTAATAATGTCCTATCGAAACAAATGCAAAACCAAAATTTTCTTTATAACACGCAGTTAAACACTATCGAGCATGCCATTGGGTGTGACAAAGATGAAATAGGCGAAGAAATAAAACATTTAAACGAGAAAAAAGAATCAGAAATAATTACCAGTAAAGACTTGATACAAATAGATGAATATATCAAGTTCTTAATATCGAGCAAAGAAAATAAGAAAGGCGTGATATGGGAAATGCTAGAGCGAAACAATAACATTACAATTGCCTTTTTAGCTATTGAGCAAACATTACCCACCGATGAAAACATCGATTTATACGAAGAAGAGCTGTTAGAATTTACTAATAACGGTTTTATCGGCAGTTTTCAAGTTTCCGAGTTGAAACCTTTTCCCTGGTTAAGCGTGTTGAGTTTGGCAGTTATGACAACTGCGGAAGTCGTAGTAGGCAGTATATTGTTATTTACCGCTGGTCCTCTAGCGTCTATTCTAGGCGGCGAGCTAATTTTTCAAGGAATTGAAGATATATTTGTTGTAGTTGACGCTTGCATTAGTAGAAATTTCGAGTGGAAATTCTACGCTCAGCATAAGGCCATTAAACTCACCTTTGCCGTTACCATTTGTGGATTAAGCGCTGTTTCAAAATTATTTGCTTCGTCCAAAACCTTGTTGAAATTAGCCGGATCCGCCGTTTCTAAAGCTGAAATTATTAAAATCACCACTGATCTGGAAAGTCGTTTAATTCAAGTTAAAAGTTTAACCAACGAAATAAGTCAATACAATTTAACTAA
The DNA here is from genome assembly GCA_034692225.1 of Polydesmus complanatus. NCBI lineage: Eukaryota > Metazoa > Arthropoda > Diplopoda > Polydesmida > Polydesmidae > Polydesmus > Polydesmus complanatus. The sequence continues at coordinate 9,611 of JAQGAZ010003023.1, forward strand.
ATTCGTCCTTTCTCGAATAAACGAGATCATTGTTAGATCGGTGGAACCACAGCTCGGTCCACTTTTAACCTCAAATGACAAAGTTAAGGAAATGATAAAACTGGATTTAAAATATTGTAATAACAAATGCCAGAGACTAGTTCAAGAACAAGTTATAAAGAAAAAATTTAGCCCTGATCATAGTTGCGTGTCTATTTTGAGCCAATCGATTAGCCAACAGCTGATTTCAAGAGAATTTTCGGAGGTATTGGAAAATTGGAATTTAATCGAAAAACAGCAGTTAGAAGGTTTCCTCCGTGCTTTTGTGGAAAGTGTTGGCGAGGTTATAAACCAATATCCGTTGGAATTAGTTTATAGAAAAGAAGAGTTATTATACGGTAAAATATATGGAATAAATGATGGTGTAAGCGATGTAAAGGGAGATGATATAGAATCGATTATTTTTAAAGGTTCTGTGGCTTTTAGCAAAGATTTATCGAAAATAGCCTCAACTAAGATTTGCAACATCTTGAAAAATCAGCTTTTCGATAAATGCTCGTTAACAGTTTTCAGTTGGGGTGTTCAACAAATTAAGCATTTCTTTAAATAGTTTTTACAAATCAAAATTTTATTTTATTGAATCAAAGATTTTGAATAGAATGTTTCGAAGGAATCATAGCTATCATGAAACTATAAAAACAATATTAAAATACAAACACAGCTTCATTCACCAACTTCTTAATTTGTAATAATTATTATTATGAGACGTCGCTTACGTGACGTTAAGCACGTTAACTTCATTAACATGTACAGTGACGTCATTGCACTTAGCTATGGATCCGTTGTGGGCACATTCGCACGTCATGCTATGAGGTCACTTCACCATAATTATTAGAGACCTTGCGCTTAAGTGCACGTAAGTGACGTTAAGCGCAAGGTCTCTAATTGATTGATTGAAAATTCAAGTTTATTTCGGTGCTGGGTGATATATAATAACAATTTGCATTTTTACGGGTAAATCTTAATTACTATATTATATAAAGTAAAAATCATGATTTGAGTTCCTTATATATTAAATGCCATGCTTTAGCACCGAAATAGGCGGCATGGGTTTCTTTCGAAACAGAATACCGCCCTTCAAGTGTCAACATAATTATGTTAAACTGTAGATGTCATAAGCACAAGAAAAGCAAACTGAGAAACTTCACCCCACATCCTCTAACAACGTTATTATACCGGTAAGTTTACTACAGTAATGTAAAACTATTAATTATTTTAATTTTTACAGGGTTTTTTTTTTGACAATTTTTTTTTATTATCGTACAAGTACTGCATTTGATTTTCTTTCAGTTTTCTAAAACTATTAAGTTAATTTTTAATACTGTTCCTGTACTTTTAAACTTTACCTACTTTAAAGTAATTTTTTTTCTTTTAAACAAGTTTTAATTTCTGTAATTACATTTTAAAAATTTTAACTTATTTTTAAATAATTTTGATTTTAATATCATAAAAAAGTTAAAACTCTAGAGTTTTAAAATTTCACAGACAAACTTAACAAAAAAATATATATACTGCATATATACATATTTTTTTTTTTTTGCCATTGCAACTCAACTCCATTGATCGAAACTCTGTTTAGTTAATAAATCTATTTTTTTAAACCAATATCAGTGCTACTAAAAACAGATTATTAAACCCAGTTTAAAGGAATGAGTGGATCACTACCTATAAGAAGGCTGAACCGCTCTTTCAATACATGTACACATTTTTAAAAATACTGTACTGTAATTATTATTTGTCTATAGAAATCTTTGTGTAATGTTTTATTTGCAGTTTCAAACTAGTTTCACTGGCAGTTTAAAATTATTGATTGGCGCTTTAAAAAACCAGATTTAGATTTGAAAAGCAAAGTTTGATTTCGTTTGATAAAAATATTCTTTTTTTAGGGAGTAAACATATGTTGGTACTTTAAACACTTTGTTAAGAGTATTAAGCGTGTTTCAATAGCAATAATTGTTTGTTTTTTTTTAAATGTAAATAATTTTAGGCTTTGTGCCTAGTACTGTTTTAAGTATTGTTTTGTGTTTTCTTCTGTATTTTCTTTTGTAATACAAATTTAATAATTTTATGATAAATGATAATGAAAGTGTAAAAATAATTAATGAATCGTTTATCTGTGTTATATAAATGTGGCCATTTTGTGTTGAAAACAGTTAGGGATAATAATAACTTTCGGTACAGTATTATAAAAACTTTATTTTGAAATGAACTCTTCACGAAAATGTTTGAAAATCAAACAAAATTATGCAAATGTATTTCGAGTAATGCAAAATCGTCGACACTTCCGCCTAAACAAGCTGTCGGTAATGCATTAAAAGGTATCTATTACATTTTTGGTAATTAATAGTTTAAATAAATTTTAGTAATTAATCAAATATTTTTTTTTAAGTATATATGGCAGCAAATTTATACTTTTTGACTGTCAAAATTTAATTTTTTAAAAGAAGCATGAATGCCTGGCACTATTTTTCCGGTTTACAAATTTAATGTCCCTATACACCTGAGAAAGGTCAATTAGGATGGGACAGCAAAAACCAACCAACTAATCATACCACGAGAAGTCTAAACTTTTTCAAGAAAAAAAAATTAATTAAAGCTATTGGAGCGTTTGGATGTGGCTTAACCAACCTCTACTTTTTGCAATGAACTACTGCAAGTAAATTCAAACCTAACTGCATACTATCAAATCTTCAAATGATTTGTGTGATAATAATTTGCCGTTCCAAATACTACTTTTTTGTGTCGAAACAGATAGCAGAAAAGTGGATAACGAATTACCGGTACACTGTACTGAAAATAAGCAACGCTGTACCTATCACACAATAATTGGATGGCTCACTCCCACTGGAATCACAAACACTTACACAGGTGTGACATTCTGGTGTCTACAAGTTCTATGAAATTTGCCCTGTCTTTAGGAACCTGAGTTATTATTCTGTTTACACCAAAGCCATGAATCGGGATTGCTGAGGTTTTAAGGATTGAAACAATCTGAACGCACAAGGTGCGTTCAAGTACTTTGCTTTCGCGCACAAGGATTGGTGAAACGAGGTAACATACGGCGTAGAAACGTCATAAATTCTTCATCAAATGCGATTGCCGGAATCCGTATTCTTGGTGTAAACCGGATATTACGTTGGACAGCATGGGATGGCAACTAGTCAAAGTAACTAGAAACAATTTCGATTTTTAAAAAATGGCTCTTTCCGACTGTTTTACTTCCATTTTTTATTTGTTTCAGAATTTCTCTGGAAATTTACCTTGGTTATGTTTTTCCTATACTGTACTTTGAAAATGAATTGTTTATTGTAAACGGAATCAAGAGTAAACTCAATATGGGTGGTCATAAAATTGTAGTAATCGTTTCCTGATTTTGTTTGTTTATAGTGTTTAAATACTAGCAGAATTTCTTAATTGAATGGGTTAGTTTTGTTTGTGTTAAAATGATGTAGGTCTATGTGTACTTTTATTTGTGTGTGTGTTTATCTATTAACTGTTTGGATTCTTCATCTCCAAATCAAAATTTTAAATGCTTTTACTTCATTAGCAATATTGTACGCCAATTTGTGTTTGTTTTATTTTTAAATTAATGCTTAAGTTGGTATGGGGAAAAAAGTAAAATTAGTATTTTATTTTTTACGTTCCCGGTACCGTAACTTATTTTGCGTTTTTAGCTGAATGTAAGAAAATTTGTCATAAACAAATTTTTTTAAAAAATTGTAAATGCGATTGTAATAACCTTACAAATTTTAGTATTAACAGTTACTGCTTATTAATGCTGTAAAATGCTTAAATCGCATTTAATAAATTTGATTGTAAAACTGCAAATTTTTATTTTAAACAAGTAGTCTACTTTAACTTACTTTACCTAAGGTTTGGAGTAAAATTTTTAAATAAATTATTATAAGTTACTGGTTATTTCAACTGGTACATCATCTTCGGTAAACGTCACAGATAGGAAAATGAAACCAAAAATTACTTTTGCAATGCATCAAATGATTTTTCAAGAAAATTATTCTTATTTAATCAGCTCATTAATTCAGCTCTCTCTCTCTCTCTCTTTCTCTCTTTATCTCTTTCTCTTTTTCTCTCTTTCTCTCTTTCTCTCTTTCTCTCTTTCTCTCTTTCTCTCTT
>JAQGAZ010003024.1:0-13781 GCA_034692225.1 Polydesmus complanatus
TGTATATTGTGCGTGCGCTTGAACAAATAAGCGACTCATGTAGACCGTGTAATTCGCTCTATATAGGAATCCCCTGGTGAACATCATCATTACAAATACAACAACCAATCAGAAAATAAAAACACAAACGTTGAAACAAAAGAAAAGAATAAGGGTTTCTTTTTTTTTTTTTTTAAAAAATAAAATTTCAATTCTACTTGATTGCACATTTTAAAATGTTTGTTTCCTATTGTAACCTTTTATTTGTGTCGCTATTTTACCAACGAAAATAAAGGTGAAATTGAATTCCGAGCGATGCTGCTGCAAGTCAGAAAGCAATAATGTAATAAATTCCACTCGGAATAAAACTTAAAAATGAGTGTAGAAATGTAAAAAAAAAAAAACAAACAACAAATATGAATTATTATACTTTCCTATAATTTAGAAATTTTGGCAACTCATAATAATTTACCACTAACTAAATTACGTCTCAAAATTTTTATAATATTAGCTAAGAACCACAATCCTTCCATATTTGGTTTAAAAATGTAAATTTCAAATAACGACTCCTTTTGAAAATGACGGAGCATTATCAGAAGAAGGGAGAAAAAAATACATAATGTGGTAATTATCCTAATTGCAAATTTGTATTAAATTACATTAACAGCTACAGAATTTTTAACACTTTTCTTTGCCCGTAGCAATGAATCAAAATTTTGGGAGTCTGGTACAATAATTCCTTTTAGAATTTAAAGACTATCTCTATTAACTAATGTACTAAATATATACACAGTATAGCGTATCGTATATTAATAACAATAATAATTGTACGTTACATCTTTTTATTGAAACCTATTAAGCCCCACAGATTTCCAAGAAATCGTCAACGCATGCGCAATGCAGATACACACATGTATATACAGTGTAACAAACGACGATAGCTTAAAAGTGGTCGTAAAACAAAGAAAATCAATTTTCACTCAAGTATCATGGGGAGGAGTAAAGAAAGAAAATGTACAGACAAAAAAGACAGAAAGAGAGAGAGAGAGAGAAAGAAAAAAAAAAAAAAAAAGAAAGAGTGAAACAAATTCCATAGTTGTACATTTAGTTCCCACAAACAATTAATTACAAAAGACACGTATTTTTCAATTAATGCTCATTTTAAACCTTAAACAAATTTAAATTTAGATAGTACATGTACTGTACTTTCTTTAAAAAAAAAAATTGCTTACATTCTTTCTCGTAACTATTCAATTGTAAATTAAGTATACTCGAACTTACTAAGCTTAATTGAAACGGTAAAAACAGGTCTACGGTTTATCCCAATAAGCATTAAAATTTTAAAAATTAAGATATTAAACGAGTAATAAATCGTGTTTGCTATCATAGCATACATTTAGAAAGCACCAAAAGTACTAAAAAAAATTATTCGCACTCCGGTGTCTAAGAATTGATTCTAAACAACATTTAGAAAAAGAGAAAAGCCGTTATATTTTTATTTTTAATACACTTAATCCATCTGGCAAAAAAAAGTTTGCGCATCCCCTCATAAAAATTGTTTTTAGATTAAGTTACGAGACCCGATTGTACCGCTGTTTCGTCGTTTATAAAGAGCAGCTTTCAAGAAACCAAAACAGATGAGAAATCCGACGGTGCAAGATCAAGGCTAAAAAAAATTTTGACATTTCAAAATGACGTTTTTGCAGTGTCAACAGTGTGAACGCACAGGTGTAATACCTTTGGATAACTAACAGTCCTCTAACCGGCGCATTTCATGACTAGTAGCTCAGCCAAAAACAATTCTTAAACAAATACTTATTCAAAAGTTTTGTTTTTAACAAGGACCAATATTAGAAAACAAGAATATGAATGCAACAAATCGATTCAACAAAATAATTACCGTAATATTGATATATTTCATTTTAATTAAATAAATACTGTCGTTGAATTTCACTCGCCGTTCTTTAAGCATTAACCACCCAATAGTTGCCGGGCTAACCAGCTATTCTCAACCATTTTTAAAAATAAGTTCGAAGCTGTTGCATAAAAATTCGTCAAATTCTACAACGATACTCTCTCAATGCTCAGCATAACTTGCATTTAAAAAAATATAAAACCAGAACACTTTTGCGACAAGGGCAAGGCCTCCAAAATGAAATAAAGACGCAAGGCAATCCTAACCGATCTCATCTCGTTTAAACTCAAAATCTGTCCAAACTCTCTAATTACGTTTTGGCTTTCAAATAAAAGCGTACACACTGGTCCGGATAATCAAGAATGTAGAGTGTATCGAGAGTAGGACTGCGCGGGACTTCTCAAATGTAACACACAGCTCCTTGCCGTTGGTCTTTCTTTTTCATAAAGCCACTCCTTACCAAGCCAAGCGAGCATTTAATTTTATGGAAGTTACATACAGCGCACTCTATGGATTTATTACGTTATATCATTCATATCTTCTTGTCTTTTTTTTTTTTCCTCTCTCATTCTTCCTCTATGCAGATTCCGCAATAGATATTCAAGTGCATCTATTCAGAGTATGAACAGAAACCGTTTCTTCTTATTTAGACCCGGCGTTCGCATCTAATAGAAGACTACAAGTTTACTCCAGCGTTCAAACTTCATCTTTTTTTTTTACTCTTCTCATTGGTTACTCCCGCGCATTCTCCAGTTCAGGAGAAAACGAGTAGGAGAAGAGTAGAAAAAACAGACAAAAATACAAAGCATGTAAGCAATTCCATGTTTACTTACTTTCATTCCTATTTCAAAAAAAAAAAAAATGAGGAAAAGGAAATAAAAAAAAAGAGAAAATTTTTTTTCGGTACAAAGAGTCGGAGGGGTTCTTGTTTGAACGAGAGTTGAGAAAGATAGCGATTATTTCTTTCGTTCTAGCGAACTCTTACATGTGGTCACGAGCATTGTGAAGCAAACGAAATTGGATTTTGTTCAGAATTCTAAGTCTTTTATATTAAAAAAAAAAAAAAAAAATGATGTTGGGAGAAGAAGAAGAAGTATAAGAAAATCGAAAGAGAGAAGAAGAAAAAATTCAGAAAAAGATAAGAACTCGGAATCCGAATCAGTGTTTGTTTGTATATTAAGACACAGTATTAGGGTAAAAAAAAACGGTTGCGCGCGTGCGCGTCTTACCTTTAATCGAGTCGAATATATCAAAAATATAATATACAGTATATAATATATATGTGCATAATTTAACCTAAAAAAATATAATAAAAAAGAATTCATTAATTTTGACATTTGGAATAAATAAAATAAAAAAAAAGATAGCGCGTCTAACCCGTTATTGAAAAGCAAAAAAATAAAAAATTGTATCTAAAAAAAGTGCAACCGTCGAAATAACACAAATAGTATTTAAATTGTAAAATACGCCGGTTGAACGGTTATTTTTTTTTTTTTTTGAATAACAATAAGTGCTTATTGCAATTGTAATGAGTCGAAAAAAATTCTGCGAAAAAAAAAAAGAAAAGAAAAGAAAAAAAATGATGTCGAGCTAAAGAGATTCATTCTCGTTTCAATGACTTATTAAATCCAAATAAACAAACAAATCTTCAAATAGAATTTTTTTTATAGATACTGTATATAAAAAAAGCGTTATTCGATAGAAACACGATTCAAGTGGAATAGCTGAAACAAAGATGCCAAATTAAATGTATCTTTTCTTTTCTCCTTAGATGAACATGGCGTCATTTTCCATTTGTAAAAATGCCAGCATGATTTTTTTTTTTACTTTATAAATAAAACGTTTAAATTAAATGCTTAAATAAATCATCCGAATTAAATAATACATTCTTTATATTAATCTACTAAAAGCAAGTGTCAGTGAGACAAAAAGTAGTCTAAGTTTTTTTAATATTTGAAACTAATGTACTTAAATTTATCATTACGATATTTAAATTCTATTTTGGACTTATTTGGGTCAATTATTGTCAAATTTTAAGCTTGACAGTATCCACCTAAGTTTAAAAACTTTGCTCATCACTGCCAAAAACATTTATACGAAAGTAAGTTGAAGGTAAAATTACATTATTTTTGTGTAAAAACAGCAAAGTTATTGTTGTTTTTTATGTTCACAATATAAACAAAATTTCTTTTCTCCGCGCAAAAAGAAACATCTCCAAATAAAATAATAAATCTTAAATATATTTATACTAATTGCGAAAAAAATATAAAAAAACAAAATATAAACATTTACTTATAAAAAAACATTACTTGCATTTCACATAGGTTTTACAATGTGAAGAAGAACTACGGTCTTAAAAAATTATTAAATTATGTTACGCAAAGTTTAACTCTCTCACATTTATATTCTCTGTTTCTAAGAAATTTTGCAATTAAAATAGTTCTCAGTTCTTGCGCAAGTTTCACTTTTTCCTAAATAAAAATTGAATTCTTTTTTTGAAAAATTGAAGGAAAAAAAACAGAATTAAAGTCTTAAAATTAGTGGTAAAATATATATTTTTTCTTTCAATTCCAAAAAAATAAATTTGATTTATTGAAGTCTGTTTCCTTTTCAAAATTATCCATTCATTCGCATTTTCCTTCATTTTAAAAATCTAATAACGTGAATGCTCTGTGACTCATTTTTTTTGTTGAAATACTTCATGCATTACCGTGTATTTTGTATTACTTATAAAAAAAAATTTTTATCAATTTTTACAAAATGATTTTGTATAGTACACAACTAAGATATCCATAAATGAGATGTTAATCGTTAACATACTCAATTTCACAAGGGGAGGAGGGGGGTGGGGGGAATTCTTACCGGGTAAACTGTACTTTAAAATTTAAAAAAATAAAAATTCAGCAGAAAAGTAAGTCGAGGTTGTTCGCAAAGCCAAAAACAGCGTTGCGAACGATTGCTTACAGCTGCATCCACAAGAAGAAAAGCATAATAATAATCTCTCTCCCCCCCCCCCCTCCCCATAAAGTAGCAAGCATTTTCTTAAAACATGCAAGTGCATTTTGAGTTCACCTGCGACAAAACCAAAAAACATAATAACCGACTGACACAAAGTGCTATACGTTGTAACCGCAAGATAAACGCAATGCGATCCGCGCGCTCACGTGCGGTGATGTACATCCAAAACTCCCAACCTAGAGTAGCAATAACACGTTAACTTCATCTCTCGCGCTCTCTCTCTCTCTCCTCACTTCCTCAAAAAATTTCAACAAAGAGGAGATGGCGGAAAATAAAAAGTTTATGATGGCACTTGAAAATTATGAGCATGCAGATTAGGATGCATGGAAAGTGCGTGGAAGGACGAAACGAGGGAGAGAGAGAGAGCGAGACAGAAGGATGGAGAGAGAGAGGGTGGGCGTAGTAAACGCTCTTCGATTATCATCAACTTTCTTTTTTTTTTTTTACTCTTTTCTTTCCTGTGCGATTTATATCCCCCATAGGAGATATTATTAATAACCTGGAACATCTTAAGCCTCGTTTACGTTACAATGCAACTTTATTTATTCCACGAAGATAGTCTTTAAAAAAATCCTCTCTCTATTATGACAACAACTTTGCACCTGTACGTCTCGTTCTATTTAACCCGCCCCGCACGCGCCAGCCTCGGAGCCTGTATTGTTTCAATTGCCATAGTAACTAAACTCTTAAAAACGCAAACTGGATTTCGTTTATGCGAGAGATATTAAAAAAAAATAAAAAAAAAAATAGGTTCGCCGTTACATGCACCTTGCGAGATAACGGGAGCTTTCATTATCAAAATAACGCTTTAGATTGCCTTTAATTTCCGTTTCACCTAACGTCACTCTTTATGAACATTTCTCTCTCCGATGTTTATTTTCGGGTTTGAAACAGAAGGAGAAAATCCATCACGTTTATAATCGAATGCGCGCTTCTCGTTAACGGAATACCAATTTACTTTTCGTAACAAACTACGTGCAGTATGTGTAGACTGCTCGTTTACAACGATACGGTACACAAATATTTGCAGTTAGTTAATTCCAAGTTGCGTTACATTTATGAAATAAAAACGTGCGCGCATTAGTTGAATTAAGCTTTCAAATAATTTTTAAATATATAAAGTTCATTAAGGATTGCCTAAAATTTATCAAGCTCGAAATTGTCTCTAAAAGTACCTCGCATTAACATATTTTCAATGCATGCAATTAGAATCTAATTAAATGCGAAATGCAACGTTTACATACGCCCTGTTTACATTTTAAAATTCGACATTATCAGTTAATAGAAGGGTTAATTATAAATGCCATCGTTCGCTTCTATTTTAAGCCTACTCGAAACGGTTCGTAGATTTTGTAACAACCACTGTTCAAAAATTTAAATAATCCATAGTTACACTTTCTCTTAAATTTTACCGGAAAAAAAAAATAATATTCAACTGAAATAATACCCAATATCGGGCGGTATAAGCTGAGAGGTATATCTTCAATTTAGAAACGACGCTATTAACAACTATCTAACTATTTAATAATATCTAATCAAACGCACATTTTAACAAATTTTTAATGCTAATTAAAATTTAATTAAATGCAAAATGCAGTGTTTATATACGCCATATTTATATTTTAATCCACCATAGTCAAGTTATTAGACGGTTTAAATTTTAAAGTTATTATTCGTTTCCATTTCTGTAATAACTACATTAAAAAAATTTAAATTTTCATATTACGCCTACTACAAAATATTCCCAGAAAAAAAAAATTAATATCGATCGGTAAAGTTGTATAATTATATAACTTTAATTCGATCAAAAATGACGTCATTATCAACTATTCATTGGATCGAGTAGTAAAAAGGGCGCACGGTAGTCAATTTTGAGAATTACAACACACATTTTAAAACATTTTTAATGCTAATTAGGATTTAATGTACTCTTAACCCACCATCCATTATCAGTTAATAAAATATTTAAATTTGAAAGCCTATCATCCGTTTCCATTTTAAGTGTAATTGTAGCGGTTCGTAAATTATTATTGTAGCAATTAGGCTACTATTCGAACATTTAAAATTTACGTAATTATTACGCTTACTTTTTGATAACTGAAATAAGCTCAGTATCGGAAACGTCATTGTCAAACATTCATTGATTGGAGAAACCAAAAAAAAAAAGACGCTCGGTAGTAAACTTAGGGAATTAAAATGGGCTGGTGATAAGTAGAGAATTGTGTAGGAAAAGCGGCTAAGATCGTGACTCAGTGCCGCAAATCCAATAAGTCAAGCGCAAAGGTGTTAATACGTTGGCGTGCGTTGTTCGTTGCGCACATTGAGTAAAAGAAGAAAAGAAAGAAAAAAAAAAAAGCTTTGAAAAGTAGACCCTAGCCACTCCTTCAAAATAAACCCCCGACGTTATTAATACATAAAGTTGTTTGCGTCGCTCGGCGGCATTTCTCTCTCTCTCATTCCTCTCCCCCCCCACACTCTCTCTCTCGCTCATTCACTCTTCATCACACATGATAACCAAGTTCGAGACTAATTAACCGACTATAGGAAATGAGAAAGAGATGTTTTAATAGGTTTCGTCATATTGCAGTTAATTTGTTGGGCGATGCCATAAATAATCTAACGATTCCGCATAAAAACTCGAAAGAGCGCGGGATAGATAGACGAGGCAAAACAAAAAGCTCAGTCGCCGCAAACGTCAACGTACAATAATTATTATTATCGAAGAGCGGAAAAAAATATTCATTACGTCAATTAAAAAGTGTTTACAGCGTGCGTGACTTACGATTCCGAGTATGAAAATGAATTATTAACCCCCCACCAAAAAAAAAAATAAAGCGATGAAAATCAAATAAATTTATGCAAATGTCGCAGTATTTTTCCTTCCTCCTCCGTTCCATTCGTCTGACTAATTTTTTTTTTATGTTTTTACTTTTGGCTTTTATAATTAGCCCTCAAAAATTCCAACTATGCAAATGACTCAGCGCACACTACCTATTCGTCATTCTCATCCGTGTTTTTGCTCGGAATAAAAATTCTATTTACTCCAATGTTTCCTCCCCATTAACTCTTCTCTCTCTACTACTTCAACGACGAAAATAAAAATTACATTTTCTTTTCTTTTTATATATACACATACAGTATATATTTATATTAATAATCATCATAAAAATTATTCTTAGAAATCAGTTGTCTGGCAAGCTATCCCCCAATTTTTCTACCATACACCGCTTTCATTTGAAAAGAGGAGAAACTGTAATAGTAATATGTATGTAGGTGGCGGATTAATTTTTTTTTTCTGCTCTACTAACGAAAAAGATCCAAAGTATTAAATTAACAGTTTCACTCTCCCCTATCTTACCACAGATAATCGAGCAAAAAAATAACGCGAGGAGGGAGAGATCACATATAACGCTTCTACATAAACGTAGTAATAGAAGAAGAGAGAGAGAAAAAAATTATAATCATAACTAATAACTATGCCACTTACTTTCATTGCCAATTTCCAAGCTCAACTGGCACAAAGCGCCAGGGAGTGACTGAGCGATAGGAAGATAAGAGAGATGGAACGAGTGAATAAAAACCTAATGTTGGGTATCATTGTTTCTTCTCGCATTCATCCTTTTTCTTCTCCCATCTAGAGCCCTATCTCGTCCCTCAAACCCCTCGGCGAAACTATTCCAACGTCTCTAATTCGTAGTTTAACTCCGATTTCACGTTCAACTACATTTTAAATAAAAACATCACATTTTCTATTTGTCATTACCATGACTAACTAAAAAAAAAAAAAAATAGAAAATATTTAATCTAATTAATAGTGGGGTTTTTTTTTATTATTATTTTCTACTCAATTGTAATCTAAAAAATGTACTAAATCGTTAGATTTCCCTCGCGTCTAATGTCCACCGCCTATTCACTTAATCATTGGTTGATAATCATCTTTAAATACGACAAGAACAAAATCAGAATTTCAATTTTTCGTTGACATTTCGTACTGTAGTTTTATAAAATTAATATAAATACAGTCTCAATTCTGAAACAAATTATTAGTCCCAACTTTTCTTTTAAATACAGTATAAGATAATAATTATAATACATTTCAGTTATAAAAAACTAATTTCAAATCAATAAAATCATTAACCAAGTAATTAAAACCTATCATCGAGGATTATCTTCCCAAAACGATCTTTCCTACAATATGATAGGCTAGTGATTTTCTATCGAAACTCACTTCTCCGTGCCGCCGCACCAAAAATTAAAAAAAAAAAAAAAAAAAAGAATACATAAAAATGAAAGCGTAAAATAGTATTATTGAGCATATCGTTCCGCACAAACTACCGAGTTAAATAGTCCTAACGCAATTACCTCGCAAATAGTAATTCATTTTTTATTGTTACGAGCGGCAAACACGCGAAGGAGGCGAGGAACATGCGAAACTTTTGATGAGTATTAGGTATCCCGGTACAGTACTGTAAATCACCATCCAGTAGCAAGCACCCCCGCGTTGCATTTCTCTCCTATCTGCGCCATCCACTCGTTCCAATCTATCATTACACCGGGTGTGAATCCGACTTTGACTAACAAAGAGCGCGAAAAAAGACCTCGGCACGACTTAATTGCCGCAAAAATTCACACTCACCTCTACATTAACGGCGTTGCGAGCATTATTATGAGGCGCCTCCTCACTCATCCACCACCCCACTCGCCCCGCTTATCGCATCTAGCCGCGTGTCGAGTTCGGGAATTTACTGATAAACAGTCCGCATGGGTTGCGTGAGTGAATAGGAGTGCCGATTCCTCTACTTCTCCATTTTTCCATTTAAAACAATCGATAGGTCTTGAGGGGAGGGAGGTAGAGAGAGAGAGAAATCAAAAGTAAATTAAAACGTTTTGGTGATATTAGATAAGAGGAGCTCTCGGTGCGTTACATTACAAACACATTTAAAATTCATAAGTGTATGCCCCGATCTCAACTTCTCAATATCCGACATAAGTGCCAGGCTATAAAAACTAATTTATTAGAAACGATTGCACTAACCGCTAATCCTTTCCCGGGAAAGCTGCGACAGATGCATTTTATAATATTCATTCCGTGAATTAACATTTTTCGAACTAAAAATTATTCGCCTTGTCTATACTGTAAATTAATGAGCGGAATAGCTGAAAAATTTATTTACTAAGTACGGTTTTTTTTTTTAAAAAATATATTAAAACCTTTATATTTCAACACAGACAGAATATCTAGTTTCAATCAAATCTGGCCCCTTATCCTGATCTCAAATTTGTAATATCGTGCGATTAACATATGCATCTTGTTCTAAAAAGTAAATTCAACGAAGGTGGAAAAAAAAACTCTTAAAATTTGAACCAGGCATTTAATCTTTTAATGGGGAATTTAATGCGCAATTCTAATTTGAGTTACCGTATATTAGTAAACTATCGAAGCAATAATTAAATAGTTGCTGCATTTATTAGTCCTCCAAAAGTTCATTTTGAACCCCATTTGGTGCAAATGCGAAGCAGTGCCAATTTTTGAAATATTCACCCGGCTTTACAGTAACCATTTTTTAATGCAAGTTTATCCCCTTCGCGCATTAAATTAATACTAATGAAATCAGTGAGAATAGCAAATTTAGCTCAAATTGTTAATGATTTCTGGCAATTATAACAATTTAAATTGATATAAAAATATACAAAATTTTAATGACCTTTAATCCTCTTATGTTAAATCACAATAATAATAATAAACAAGTGTATTACACCCTGTATTTTGGTTGACGTGGTAGCCATATTTTCATGAGGTTTTTTTTTAAAGATATCTTTGTGGTTAGTAACAGCATCATCATCAGCAACAGCAGCAGCAGACGGTGGCCCGACCTACTCATTTCCGAATCTGGCGCTTCATAATGAAAATAGCAAATGAGTGTTGCATTCGACGGTGACACAAATGCCCGTCTGAATCCTTTACCGAAAACTCATTACGGTTTACCTAACCATGATATTAATTTTTCACGAAAACAGTCTATTGGGTCTGCAACTGTTGACTCGACTAAACTACTTTCTAGCATTATTAATAGTTACTTAAACTCCGTGTTAATTAAATTTATCCACCAAAAAAAAAAAAATCTAAATATATATTTTTTAACACTCTTTTGATTCACATAAATCTTAATGAATTAATCAACAAAATAATAATAATAATAAAAAAGAAGATTGGAACGCCCCTAATAAACATGCTAATAATAGAAATTTATTCATCGACAAGAAAAGTTAAATCAATTTTTCGGCGAATAAATTTCATTTACGTCGTGTGCATGTAAATTGTCCACCATCAAAAGCATGATTTTACACAAATTTACGTAAATTCGAAGAATAATTTAAGCAAATGACAAAAAGTATCTTTGTGTGGAGCCTACTGTAGATGTTAGCTGCGCTTGTACCTTACTCCTCTCCCCCTTTAGGCCGAGCAAACCTCAGTCGCAGCGAGCGCGTGTTAAATTGCCGGAGCCGAGGGGCAGCAATAATCATGAACAAAAGCAACCGATTCGCTTTCGAGGCTTGCTCTCTGCGCTTGTTTTCACAAACCGCGCAACTTCATATTTATGTAAATTGTAATCCGTGTTATTTTTTTTCATTCTCGTAATTGCTTTTCCAATACGCGCCGCATCTTTTCACAACGCCACACTTTTCCTTCACCAGAATGTTAATGAGACCGTCTAATAATTATTGTCAGGCCCAACAATTTACCACTTCGCAATTATAATTGAAATGTTACATTTTGAGTTTTTAAAAAAAAAAAAAAATCTAACGCTAAAAACTCCATACATATAATTATAATGTTGCTGGGGGTCTCTGACGTCAACGCAAGCTCCTATCAAAACACAAGCTCCACACTCACTGATAATTCCAACTTGTATGAAAAGTATGTACTGTCTTTCATAATCGTAAATGTTGCAAAATATTAAAACTAGCCTAAATGTTGATATTTTTCCACTATAAACCGATTTCCAGTAATCTTGTCACGTGTTTACATTTCTCATAATGTATTTGTGAGAAGTCTATTGTGAAACGAGTACAGCTCTAGCGCAATCGCAACACCAGAAATGTATCTTAAATATTCGCGAGCTGCGAGAATTATTGTGATTGATAGTTGTTTTATCAGCCCATTTTCAAGCATTATGTTAATATTATGTATTTATTTTTAATATTTGCAAGAACCACTTTAACCAACTTGTTCAATCATAAGAATTACTATTAACGAAATAACCAAGTTAAATCCTATGCGGCAAGCAGGCAGTTCGCACCGTGATGGGGAGTTTCACAGCGACAGTGCATAAAATGTTTTGACAAAGTTACAAGTGTTAATTTTGAAACATTTTCAAGATTAAGAATAATACTGTAATGGAAATACAATTTATCAAAAAATAAAAAATCATAACTGAATAAAATGCTCAAAGAATATGCTAATCAACTACGGAACTTTTTACATCTTCTAATGAAACACATTTTTAAAAAAAATTAATGTACTTTTTATTTTACGAAAAACCAGACAAAAAATTGTGGTACTAATTTGCTTTTAACATTTTAGACTACATGTTCATTAATTTAAATATTTTTATTAAATAAGCTTAAATTAAAAATAGTTTTCCTAACGAAATATTTACGGAACGTGTAAAAACGTAATTATTACGTGCCTCCAAGTTAAAATAGCATTTTAACAGAAATCGAAGATAAAAAAAAAAATACTACGTTAACTATTCCAGACTTTAAAAAGTTAAATAAAAAAAAACTTATAATATTTCCCTTTAAAAAAAAAAATTGAAAATAATAAACAACGACGTTAATTATTTTTAGAAATTGACTTTTTCAACTTGCGTAGAAGAAGGTAGTGTAGGGTACCTTTTGCTCTTTTATTTCTTTTTCTTACGCTTCGTTTACGCTGTCGATTGTCAGTGTCATCAAACTACAACATGAAAATAACATTACCCATCAATCATGTCAGCTTCATTATCATTTTGCATCAACACATTCGCCGATGCTACTTCTCAAATTTTTTTTTTATGCAAAAAAAAAAAAAAAAATCTCGAGTTTCTGCTTTGGTACACAACAGCGTCGCGAGTTAAGTCATTTTCATCAACGACACTTTTTAAAAAATCAAAATTAAAGAAAAAAAACTAAAATGTACAGTGTGGTTCAATAAAAAGTAAGCAAAATCTCACGCGCCACAAAGGCACGTGAGTTGATCGTTAAGAATTATTATTTCGTTCGATTATTTTCAAACGTTGTTAAATCTCGTTGGAATCGTCAGAACAATTTCTTAGTTTCGTTGGAATCGTTCGAACAATATCTTAAATCTCAAAAATTAAACGCAAATTATTCAAAATATAATTATCAGAATTAATCAAAAATGGTTCGTCCAATTATCATGAGAGTTCAGAGCGTCAAACGACGACGGGCTACACCCAAAAAAGTGGTGACAGTGGTCAAAGTTACTCAATCGTCGCCGAAAAAAAAACCGGCCAGTGAGTTTACTCTTTCATTTGAAACGATTATTTATTAATTTAAAAATGGGAATTAATTTTTTTAATAGCTCGAAGTATTGTGGTAGTACCGTTAACAGGCAGCAAGCGCGGAAAGTTTAACTGGATGGGAAAAGCCCAAAAAGACCGAGCGAGGTACCGAAAAGGTAAAAAGACGTCGGTGGTCGTGAAAAAAGTCAGCGAAGTGAAAGCCGTTGGATTGGCTGCCAAAGAAGTCAAAAGAATTATGAAACCTTTCAGAGGATAAATACAGCCTTATTGGAAAGAGGTTTTCATGGTCACTTCAGCGGTCAACGACCTACTCTTTCTCTACCTTCTTTCACTCTATTGTT
>JAQGAZ010003025.1:0-13777 GCA_034692225.1 Polydesmus complanatus
TTGTTGTTCCAATATGTTTGAACAAAACGAATCCACGCCAATCATTTTTGTTTTAATTCGCAATCCAATTCGCTTTTGGCAACGGAAACGCGTACATTTCAAATGATTTACTAATAAAAAGGTTCTTGTGGGAAATAAATGTAAATCGAAATTTCTCTTTTATAAAGGAAAATGGGTTAAGTCGGTCCGTGACTTCACGAATCCCGCAACACGTGACTTCCGCACGTGCTCGGGGTTTAAGAAAAAGGGTTAAAGCGGAAGTTTAAAAACCCCAAACGATGAATACGAGATTTGAGCTCGATTTTGAGTAACATTTTTGCAGCAAAACCATCTGCCCTCAATTTTATTGAACCTTTCCCGTCAACTTAAAAATTTTCAAAAAATGTTTGTTTACTCAAATTTCACCCTTTAAAAAAACTTTTCTATTTTTTAACCCTTTCAATTTTTTTCTCCAGGTGCCTCCTCCACTTCACTATTTCGGTTACCCAGCCCAAATACAAGTAGTGCCCATACAATTCCTCTTTTAAATTGAAAAAAGGAAAGAATTTTTTTTTTGTTAGAATGTCTTCATCAAAAGCGTTGAAAGACTCTTTAGTTTCTCTGAAAGAGTAGATCCGAGCCATTACACGCGCTCATAAATCAATTAGAAGCCAATAGAAACTGAATAGAGAGGAAGTGTTTATTCCTTATCACGTATATCGACGACACTTAATTGACTCCCCAACACACGAACCGATCCTTATCGTTCAAATACACCGCACCGATATTTTCTTTTTATAAACCTCGAAACACATAAATTTGAAGGGATAACTAAAAGTCTAAATCCCTAGACCCTGAATAAATTCAAATACTGCACAGTAATAATAATAATAAAAAAGCTTTTGCGCATTTAAATCGTCGCCTATAATTTATTAAGCGCACTTTGTATAAAATGAACAGATCAATTTTTTAAATGTACAATATAAGTAAGAATAATAAAAAAATAGATAATAGCTAAGTAGTGTTTTTATTACAGGGCCGAGGTACCTATATTTTTACTTTTTTTTTTTTGTGAGTGAAAAGCTGTTGGCCTTTTGATTTTTGTTGACCTGTAACTGTAACCGTAGCATGAGAACGTGTTCGTTCTGACTGCAGATAAAATCGCCCCGCTGATTAGAGAATGGAAAACCTGTTCGCACAAAATTCTACCTTTTTTTTTTTTGGTGTGACATAATACAGTATCACCGAATAATTTACTATTATTAAATTATTTGACAAAAAAATATAAACACTCTAAAATTTACCGTTATTGCCTTTGTGTACATTTTATCAATGGGTAGTAGGTGGTAGAATTCGCGTGACGGAACATTCTGAATACGCATATTACGTGCGGTACGAGGTTTTTTTTAATATTATATTTCGATAGTTTCAATTGTAAACAATCTCTTAAAAATAATAATTTTACTCTTTCCTGTCATTTAGGAATATTTTGATGAAAAGCAAAATACCGCCTCAAAATTTTAGAATTCATTAATGCTAAGTTAGTCTCCATTATTTACACCAACGTTCTTACTCGATACGAATAATAAATTTTATTAAATTTACCTGGATTTTGCCATCTCGCTTTTATGCTGATTCGCTGAACAATTATTGATGCACAATGATTGGGCTCCATGCTGCACCTGGCGATTCACTCCAACGTTAAAACCGATATATTTTCCCCGAAATTCGCACTATATTATTTTTCAACCGTACGGTACGTCTAACAAAATTGAATTCAAATATTATTATTCATCATTATTTAATTAAAATACTGTATATCTGAAATTGTTTACCTTTGCTCCTTTCAAAAAACTGTCAATATCTTTTATTTCTCTCTAAAAATTGAAATAATAAAAAAAACACAGATAAGTTAATAAATAAATAAATGCTGTGTAGGTATACAAAAACATGTAATTTATTTAATATACTGTATTACGTTATTGTGCAATTATTAAGCCATTTAAAAATTTAAACTCTCAAAATCGACTAACCAGCACGACAAGGTCAATAGTAGATAGACTTACCTTCTTCCTAATTATAACTGAAACCGGTTTTGGGTCGCATGGGCGAAAATATAAAATAAAATCATTTGCCCAATAACATGTAAATCATATTTTAATTATTAGATTCAAGGTTGCATTTCAAAAAATTAAAAAAAAAATGACTTTAATTTTTTAATAATGGGGAATCCCGGATATCTTCAGATTATTATCACACAAAATAAATTTTGATCTTTCCTTAGAAATACTTTAAAAATTTAAAAGTATTTGTAACAATACTGGTACTACCGGTATTAGTTTAATTTTTTTAAAAAAAAAAAAGTAAAATACAATACTCGTACATGTACTGTGTATGAAAAGTCAAACTTGTTTTTGTGTCTTAAAACACAAAATTTAATACTTCAAACTTCAATAGTTCGAAATCTGAGTCGAAGCGGGTAAAGAAATTAGAGATAATAATATTATTATACAGTTGATACTGTAATATTATTATGAAAATTGACATCCGTGATTGATATTAATAGAGTTGGCGCAGTCTAGCCGATCTCTCCCCCCCCCCTCCCCCCGGCACTACTCGTTTAACCGTACAAAGTTTACGGCAGCTCAAAGGCGACTGCAAAATATAATTCTAAAATACAAATACAATAATTATAGTAATTGCATTTTCTTAAAAAAAAAAAAAAATCTACAGTAGTAAGAAAATAAGAATTCTATAATTGAATAGTTTACACGCAAATTTTAAGATTTCCAATACAGTAGAAGGGAACGCCAACGGAAACATCTGTACATGTATTGACAAAAAACTATGTTTTTTTATCAAAAAAAAAAAAAAAATTATTTTGAGCTGGCGTACACTTTGTAGGCTATATAGGCTACGTTTAAATGCGTAGGAAAAATGTGTCTGCACCGAATCTCTATTATCTTGCAATTACGATCTCGTACATCAACAATTTTTTTTTTTTTGCAGTTACCAATTTCCTCTGGTCGTCCTTGAAATGCAAATTCAGTACATGAAAGTTAATAATTCTTAATTTTTAAATCATTTTCTATCTTGTCGAAACTGTTCAGACACGAATGATTTAAAGCGCTCGCGAACAAAATGGAAATAAAACCGTGGCAGGTTTACACTTTTTTGTCGATTATTTTAACAATTTTCTTTAAATGGATGTTTGAATTTGTGAATCGGTGTAAAACACTTCCGCCCGGTCCATGGGGACTTCCGGTAGTTGGTTACACTCCTTGGATGGCAAAAAATCAGTTAAAAGCCTTTATTGAAATAGCGAAAAAATATGGAAATATTTTCAGCGTTAACTTAGGGAATGAAACGGCTGTGGTGCTCAACGACTGGGAATCGATCAAGGAAGCGTTGGTCAACCAACCAAAAGCCTTCAGCGGAAGACCTTACTCCTTTGTTTTCTCTACATTCACGCAAGATAAAGGTAAATAACCATCACTAATTTTCTTTAAAAAAAAAACATCGTTTGTTACGTAAAACATTTTTCGCTTCGAGATATTACTAACAGCGATGGTCCAGTGTGGAAGACTCAACGCAAACTGACCATGAACATACTTCGCAGCCTAGGCTTGGGAAAAAAGAGCATGGAGAGCCGGGCTATGGACATGGTTCACGAGGTAATAGATACTTTAAGCCAAGCCGATGGAAAGACGATACTCATGGAATCCGTGTTTTTCGGACCATTTCTTAAAACCAACTGGAACTTAGTTTCAGCGGGTTTGTAATTAGCTGCGCATTTTTGTAAGAATAAATAACATTTTAATGGTGTCATTTCAGGAAGTGAAGTACAACAATCTATAGATAATAAAGAAATAGAAGAACTATTTGCAAATATATACGAAGCATTGTCTTTTGAGAACCCCGTCAACACGTTTCCGTGGCTACGGTTTTTACCCCCCAACGGATTCGGATTCTGGAAACACTTACGAAAAAACACACACTTTTTTTCCTACTTAAATAAAATTATCGATGAACATGTGATTCATTGGAAAGAAGGAAAATTGGACGACTTTATCGATTATTATTTAGCCGAAATTAACAAACAAAGAGCAGCTAATGGAAAAGAAGAAATTCCATTTACCAGTAAACAATTTAACTTATAATTTTTTTTTTTTCATAATGTAAATTATAAATTAGTCGACCACGCTAGTTGCACTCTGTACGACTTGTTTTTGGCTGGAGTGGACACAACCAACGGAACCTCTTTATGGGGCTTCCTTCACCTGGCTTTGAACCCCTCCATTCAGAAGAAGGCGCAGGATGAGCTAGATGAGGTGGTGGGAAGGCATCGTCTACCCAATTTGGGTGACATCCCCCGGCTTCCGTACATCGAAGCATTGATCATGGAAGTCCATCGTATAGCATCTGTAGTACCATTTTCTGTTCCACATAAAACAATGGAAAACGTCAAACTATTGGGCTACAATATCCCGAAAGGCACCACCGTCATTCAGAATACTTATGCGGTGCATAAAGACCCGAAACTATGGGACAAACCGGAAGTATTTAAACCGGAGCGTTTCCTTAATGCAAACAACGTGGCTAAAGCTCCACCTTATTTCATGCCATTTTCTTTAGGTATAAGCACAAATAGCTCTTTACGCCGGTTCCATTTTCAAATTGTCTTTCTTTTTTTTTTACAAATAGGTCCACGTGTTTGTCCTGGTCAACCTCTGGCCGAGATGGAACTGAGACTGCTCTTCTCGTGCCTCCTGCATCAGTTCACCATCTCAATCCCTCAAGGGTGCCCTACGCCCTCTGTGGAACCAGTAATAGGTCTCACCATTAAACCGCATCCTTACTCGCTTCACATTAGCAAAAGAAAAGATTAACGCCAATTTAAGTGACAAAGTCAACTTTAAAATTGCGCTTACTATAATATAGCGTTATTGTATTATTAAGAGCCTGGTTTATAGAACGTTTTACTACCTTATTATTACAATTTGCGTTATTACATGCTGCGCATGCTTTTAAACATACTCGTAATTCGATGATTTTAGTTGCAAATAATCTCCTAAAAATTACGATTACCTGTACTATTTTTTGCTATTTATGCATATTTTATTACCGTATTAAACTACTCATTGATTTATTACAATAAATTGCGTAATTTCCCATTCTGTTTTATTCGCAGCTCATTTTTATTTTCCATGCTGCGCCTGCTGATTCACTTATAACCTTCGATCATCTACTGTATAGTATTAATGAATACTTTTGCCTATTTTGGCGTCCCCCTTAATCAGGCGGGCTTGTGCATTGTACACCCTCGACACAAGTAGACTACGGAATGGTCCTGATAATTACCAACGTGTCTGAATCAAGGTCAATAAAGAAATCTGATCTACGAAAACACTAAAGTCTGATTATAATACGCATTCAAAATTATATTTTAATATTCGTTATTAACAATGTAGCCTACAGTATTTCAAAGTTGGAAACCGCTTCACGAGAAGCATTGTTCTTGAGAAACAAATGCAATTAAATCTAATCACAATACTATTTAGAAACAAAAATTTCGAGATTCGCTAACAAAATGGAATTAAATCCGTGGCAATTTTTCACATTTTCGTTGCTTTTTTTTAACAATTTTCTTCAAATGGCTTATTGAATTTGTGAATCGGTGCAAAAAGCTTCCGCCCGGTCCATGGGGGCTTCCGGTTGTAGGATACACGCCTTGGATAGCAAAAAATCCGTTAAAAGCCTTTGTAAAAATAGCAGAAAAATACGGAGATATTTTCAGCGTTAATTTGGGGAATGAAACGGTTGTGGTGCTCAATGATTGGGACTCGATCAAGGAATCGTTAGTTAACCAACCTAAAGCCTTTAGCGGAAGACCTTATTCCTTCCTTTTCCATTCATTCACGCAAGAAAAAGGTAATAAATAAACTTTTATCGTAAAATTTTTGTGAGTCTTTACTGTTATCCGCCATATCGCTATAAATAGTTTTATAACTTGCCCGTATTAAGAAAAGTAGCGGATGAATGGTGGAAAAGATCCATATTTTAAAAAATTATTTTTTTAAATAATTTTTTTTAATACCTCAGGACTGCCCTTTACCATCTGCGGAACCAGTAATGAGCCTCACCATTAAACCGCATCCTTACTCGCTTCACATTAGCAAACGAAAAGAGTGATGGCAATTTCAACGTTAATATTTTGTTTATTTGTACACGGCACTTTGTTTAAATAGAATATTTTTCAATTTAATTCTTATAATCCGTCTTACAGTATGTAATAAATATTACGGTAATACCGGTATACATGTTATTGGCTGCTATTGGCATGCAGCAAGAGATTATTTGCTACTATTGCAAAACTCCTAAAAATTGCAAATTTATTTTTCTGATATATTTTTTTTGTTGTTGAAATACCTGATTAAAATCGAATAATTCCTTAATTCTAAATTACGAGTACTTCACAATTGGTTAATACACACGCACATTGATTCGATTTCACTTCGATACAGACGATGCATACTAACTCTTTGGTCTAAACAGAAAGGAAGGGGCGTTTAGCAATGGCAGTTAACCCAGACTCACAAATAAGTGTAAAAATAAAATAAATTTGTCCATTATTCAGATAATATTTTGGATTATTCAGATTCTTACATAAACTTCATTGAAGAAATTGTAGAAGTTGACCAACAGAGATTGGAGAATCACACATTTTTATTCCTTTTTTGAAAATTACTACTGTATTAAAAAAAAATTAAATTCATAGCAATACATCTTGAATTTGTCTCATTATGTAGCCTATATGGCTAACCACTGCCAGTGGTGTAAATAAAAATTGTGGTTGAAATGTTGGTTGTTTAAACTTTAGGTTATTGTAGGTGTGTACTATACTGTAGGTCTTTGAAAGTTTGAAAGAAGGTTTTGAAAGTTAGATACCGTAGGCCTACATGTAGATGTCTTTACAGTAGTAAGCTCAAAATAATTATGATAATATTAGCATCTTGATGAATTCATAATAGACATAATATTATCTTAAATATCTATTTTGGCAATTTTGTAGAACTTATTAAAGTCGTTATTAATTTCTTAATAGCTTTTTGTAAACATTTAGGGAAGATTCCAACATAATTATAGTATCATAAATTTGAATGGAATCTTGGAGAGAAAGATTGAGTCTTTCAACATCTAAGCATAAAAACTTAAATTCTCGGTGGTTACATAAGAATTAAAATTAATACTGTACTGCAAAAAACGTTAATAATTTAATTTTTTTTTATAATTTTGTGGCTAGACATCCATGAAGACAAAATGGGGAGAATATGGTTCGAGTTTCTAAACGCTTCTGCCCCATGTCAATTCCAAAGTCATAACTCCAAGGTCAAAAAGAAAAACAAACTCATTAAAGTTTATTATTCGGAGTACATGTATTATGCAAGCCTACTTATTAGTTTTTTTTAAAAAAAAAAAAACATGACGGTGTTAGCTTTTTCTAATTTTAATATTTTATCATTAAATTTATATTACAACAGCAGTAAATAAATATGTAAATTATTTCCCCCCTTAAATTAAGCATTTTTTTAAAAAAAGCGACAACATTAATACCGGTAATTAAATTATTTTCTAATAAAATAAGATAAATTTTAACTCAAAGAAGTAATAAATATCATCGTAGTTTAACCCTGGAAAATTATGAAAATCATCATATCGGTAATAATTATTTTATTTTTTTCCTTTCAAAAAAAAAAAAAAAAAATGCAATAGTCAATCTTATTATGCTCATCGCAAAATATAAAAATCATGATAGCTTTGATGTTTCTTTATAACAAAAATTTAAATAAAAAGTCACTTTTATAATTTATTTCCCTTGGAAAACAATAAAATGACTAGCGACAAAACAAAAGAGCTTTTAAAAACTGGTTTATTGTGTAATTCTTTTGACGTCTTCCCCCCCCCCCTCCTTTAGCTTTATCAAAAATATTAATGGCACTTGCCAACTTTTCCAGGCGGCATTCGAGCCATTTGTGGCCTTCTGTGTACTGCCTCCTTCAGTGTTATGAGACGGGACTCTTATAGTAATTATTACGCACAGTTGGAAATAATATAAAATAAAGTGTGATAGTCCTTGGGAAAGGAATAATAATTCAATACAGTGATAGATATTGAGGGTCTAACGCGCCAAAAATCTCCAGTTTTGGATTTATAGTGCTCGAATACAAAATGGAAATAAATCATTGGCTATTTCTCACTTTTTCGACGATAATTTATGGAATTCTCTTAGTATGGTTAATTAAGTTTGTAAAACGATGCAAAGCACTTCCGCCTGGCCCATGGGGCCTTCCGGTGGTCGGATATGTGCCATGGATGGGAAAACAACCAATAAATGCCTTTAATAAACTAGCGAAAAGATACGGAAATATCTTCAGCGTTAATTTAGGGAATGAAACGGCTGTGGTGCTCAACGATTGGGACTCGATCAAAGCGTCATTAGTTAACCAACCGAAAGCCTTCAGCGGAAGACCTTATTCCTTCGTCTTCCATTCACTCACGCAGGGAAAAGGTAATTAAAACAATTAAAAATGTATGAATCTGAATTTGATAAGCAACTCATTTTCAAATTTAAAGATATTGGTAGCAGTGATGGTCCAACGTGGCGGGCACAACGTAATTTGACCATTCATATACTACGAAATCTGGGTATGGGAAAAAAGAGCATGGAAAGTAGGGCCATGGACGTGGTTCACGAGGTCATGGACACCTTAAGTCAAGCCGATGGAATGCTGCATTGTATGAATTCCGTGTTTTTTGGACCGCTCCTTCGAACTAACTGGAATTTAGTCTCGGCAGGTTTGTAATTTTATTAAATATCTATTAAGAATTTATTTTAACCATAGTGTTTAAGGATGCGACGAACAACATCCAAACGAAATAAAACAAATGGAAGAAATATTTGCAAACATATATGAAGCATTGTCAATGGATAATCCCGTCAACACGTTTCCGTGGCTACGGTTTATCCCACCAAACGGATTTGGATACTGGAGACATATGCGCAAAAACAAAATCTTTTTTTCTTTCTTAAATAAAATTGTCGACGAGCATGTGGCTGAATGGAAGGAAGGGAAATTAGACGACTTCATCGATTACTACCTATCAGAAATTAATAAACAAAAAGCAGATAATGGAAGCGAAAAAATACCGTTTAATGGTAAGCAATTTACTTAAAATATTTTAATAACTAATAAAAATTGTTGTTTTATTTATTTATAAATTTCATAAATCAGTCGATTATGTGAGTTTTACTTTGTACGACATATTTTTGGGAGGAGTGGACACAACCAACGGAACCAGTTTATGGGGCTTCCTTAACCTGGCTTTAAACCCCTCCATTCAGAAAAAGGCTCAGGATGAACTAGATGAGGTAGTGGGAAGGCAACGTCTGCCCAATATGGGTGACATACCCAGGCTTCCTTACCTTGAAGCTGTGATCATGGAAGTCCATCGAATAGCATCTTTAGTACCATTTTCTATCCCACATAAAACACTGGACGACGTCAAACTGTTAGACTACATTATCCCGCGAGGCACCACTGTAATTCAAAACATTTCTGCGGTGCATAAAGACCCGAAATTATGGGACGAACCGGAAGTGTTCAAACCGGAGAGATTCCTCACCACCACAGACAACAAACCCAAAGCCCCACCATATTACATGCCTTTTTCCATAGGTACGTGCATGAATAGCTCATTTTAAAATGTACAATTTTTACATTGGTATCTATTTAAAGGTCCTCGCCTTTGCCCTGGCCAATCTCTGGCCGAGATGGAACTCAGACTCATCTTCTCGTGCCTCCTCCATCAGTTCACTTTCTCACTCCCTCAGGATCGCCCTTTGCCATCGGTGGAGCCCGTAATGGGTCTCACCATTAAACCCCATCCTTACTCGCTTCATATTAGCAAAAGAAAAGATTAATATCAAATTCAGCATTCATATTTTGTTTCCTTATATTAGCTGACAGCATAAAAACGAACATTTACACACAATTACAATTACAGTAAACTTATAAAAACTTAAAATTTAATTTCCTATCATTTTTTCTTTTTTGAAAAGCAAAATATCTATTAAAAATCTAATATTTCCTTGGTTTTAAGTTACTTAAATTTTCACTAATGACAATAAATAGGTTGATACACATAATGCATCTTTTCTTGATTTCATTTCGCTTTTATTCTGATCCTTTGATAATTACCAAAGACTGACTCTATGGCCCAAACAGAGGAGTAGGGTGGGGAAGAGGGTATACCAATGGTAATTAGTCCGCCTCTCACTTAATTATTAGAGCAAAAAAGAAATAAATACTAGTAAGTCTATTTGCCTAAAAAAAAAAAAAAAGAAAAAAAAAAACCCTTTCTAAACGCTTTTTCTTAAAATTGTTTGTAAACTCAAATTTCGGCAGATATAAAGTTGAAAGAATCATATCTTTCTGTCCATTTAAATTTATGATACTGTATGATGAAATTATGTTGGTAAAGTTCTCTAAATATCTGGAAATTATCTAATTACCTGGTATTAGAGATATAGAAAATAAAATTTGGCTTACTTCGTATTAAAGCACCCTGTAATAAAGTGTTATCGTGATCTAGTGTATGTAGCTACATGTTTCGCTCTTTAAGCGCTATAAAGTTATTAACCAATACTATTTTAATTTATTGATGTCTAAAACGAGAAATTGTTGATCAATCGTAGAAGAAAGCAATTCCAAATTTATTACTACGGTGTTTACAACTAAAGTTGTTTTACATACCGTACTTGTATAATACTTGGCATTGCTTTTTATGACAATTTTAGTATCGTGCTGGATTTTTTTCGGAAATATTATTTTTATAAAATTAAGAAAAAATTTTAAAATTTAATTTATTACAAGTATTGGTAGTCAAAAGTCGTTAAATAAAAATTAACACTGCAAATAACGTTAATGTATTTTTTTTAAATTGTAGGCTATTAATTTTTTTTTTATCAGTGGCTATTCGTCCATAAGGACACATGGGGAGACCATGCTCTAAGTTTATTAAGTTACTGCCCCATGTCAATTCCAAAGTCATAACTCCAAGGTCAAAAAATAAACAAGAAACTCATTAAAGTTTATTAAGCGTCTTTAAATTATTAATTTTATACCGGTAATTATTTCATTAAATAAAATAGCAAAAAAAAAAAACTTCTTGATTTTTCTAAATTTACATTAACTAGTCATTAAATAAATCTGTAAATTCATTTCCACTTTAAAAAAAAAACAACTTACTTAATAATATTAGTTGTATTTAACAAGAAATACACATTTCATAAGATAGAATAATACACCAATACATTGTACTTCGATATAATATCGAGGAGCCGTATATCGAGGTATTGGTGTACTGTATTAAATTTTATACCGCTGACTTTGTACTTCTCATCCGCCCTTCCGAATTTTGGATAAAACCATTTGAAGTGACCCAAATACTGTACATTCATGCGCCAGCAGAACAGTCACAAAGTGCTTACAACAACCGTATTTACCTCGTATGTCACTAGACGTTACGGTGTACATTGTACTGTTATCATAATCCCATGTTAAAAAACTTATTTTGCATTAAAAAAAAAAAAAGCACCGCAATTTTAATAATTAAATTCGTTTTAAATAAAATAATCTAAATTTTATTTTGAAAGAAATTACCAGTATAAAAATCATCATAGTTTGTTGTTCATTTTTTTTTTTTTAAAAAAAGTATACCGTAATGAAAAGTCAATCATATTTTGCTCTTCAAAAATTATAAAAACCATCACAGGTTTTCTTTTTTCTAAAAAAAAAATCTCAAGATATATTTTGCGTTCCAAACATGCTAAAATTAATATTTTAAAAGAGACAAATAAGCTGCTAAGAACCAGTTTTTACGGGTCTACAGTATTTACTTGGCAGAAATGAGACAATTGGTTTCCAAATTATATGTGGTAATCCTTAAAAATTGATAAATAACCAAGAGTAATTAAGAAAAATAAGTATATCAGTATCTACCGTGTCATAAATATTCAGTTTCGGATTTATAGTGCTCGTGAGCAAAATGGAAATAAATCAGTGGCTATTTCTCACTTTTTCGACGATAATTTATGGAATTCTTTTAATATGGTTAATTAAGTTTGTAAAACTGTGCAAAGCACTTCCGCCTGGCCCATGGGGCCTTCCGGTTGTCGGATATGTGCCATGGATGGGAAAACAACCAATAAATGCCTTTATTAAACTCGCGAAAAGATACGGAAATATCTTCAGCGTTAACTTAGGGAATGAAACGGCTGTGGTGCTCAACGATTGGGACTCGATCAAAGCGTCATTAGTTAACCAACCGAAAGCCTTCAGCGGAAGACCTTATTCCTTCGTCTTCCATTCACTCACGCAGGGAAAAGGTAATTTAAACAATTAAAAAAATTTGGAATCTGAATTTGATAAGCAACACATTTTCAAATTTAAAGATATTGGTAGCAGTGATGGTCCAACGTGGCGAGCACAACGTAATTTGACCATTCACATACTGCGAAATCTGGGCATGGGGAAAAAGAGCATGGAGAGTAGAGCCATGGACGTGGCTCATGAGGTCATGGACACCTTAAGTCAAGCCGATGGAATGCTGCAATGTATCAATTCCGTGTTTTTCGGACCGCTTCTTCGAACTAACTGGGATTTAGTCTCAGCAGGTTAGCAATTTTATTAACAATAGGGGCTTCACATATATTTTTTTTTTTTGGGTAGAATTTATTTTAATGATTGTATTTAAGGTTGCGAAGAACGACACCCAAGTGAAATAAAACAAATGGAAGAAATAGTTGCAAACATATATGAAGCATTGTCCATGGATAATCCCGTCAACACGTTTCCGTGGCTGCGGTTTATTCCGCCAAACGGATTCGGATACTGGAGACATATACGCAAAAACAAAATCTTTTTTTCTTTCTTAAATAAAATTGTCGACGAGCATGTGGCTGAATGGAAAGAAGGGAAATTAGACGACTTCATCGATTACTACCTATCAGAAATTAATAAACAAAAAGCAGATAACGGAAGCGAAAAAATTCCATTTAATGGTAGAAAATTTACTTAAATATTTTAACAATTAATCAAAATTACTGTTTTTATTATTTTTTTTTCAAGTCGATTATGTGAGTTTTACTTTGTTCGACTTGTTTTTGGCTGGAGTGGACACAACCAACGGAACCAGTTTATGGGGCTTCCTTAACCTGGCTTTAAACCCCTCCATTCAGAAGAAGGCGCAGGATGAGCTAGATGAGGTGGTGGGAAGGCAACGTCTGCCCAATATGGGTGACATACCCAGGCTTCCGTACCTTGAAGCTGTCATCATGGAAGTCCACCGAATAGCATCTTTAGTACCATTTTCTGTCCCACATAAAACAATGGACGACGTCAAACTGTTAGACTACATTATCCCGCGAGGCACCACTGTAATTCAAAACATTTCTGCGGTGCATAAAGACCCGAAATTATGGGACGAACCGGAAATGTTCAAACCGGAGAGATTCCTCACCATAGAAAACAAACCCAAAGCCCCACCATATTACATGCCTTTTTCCATAGGTACGTGCATGAATAGCTCATTTTAAACTTTAAAGTGTAGATTATAATTTTTTAATTGATATTTATTAAAAAGGTCCTCGTATTTGCCCCGGCCAATCTCTGGCCGAGATGGAACTCAGACTCATCTTCTCGTGCCTCCTCCATCAGTTCACTTTCTCACTCCCTCA